>JAAAKQ030467893.1:0-45047 GCA_010016005.3 Zanna intricata | reverse complement strand
TAATTTGCTTACATCAAAAATTAATTTAAACATCAGGAAAACATTTCTGAAAGTATATGTTTGGAGCGTAGCTTCATGCGGAAGTGAAACCTGGACGATTGGAGTACCTGAGAAGAAAAGATTAGAAGCTTTTGAAATGTGGTGCCATAGGAGAATTTTAAAAATCAGATGGACGGATAAAGTTACAAATGAAGAGGTTTTGCGGAAAATCGATGAAAAAAGATGCATTTGAAAAATTATAGTTAAAAGAAGAAACAGACTTATAGGCCACATATTAAGGCATCTGGAATAGTCGCTTTGGTATTGGAAGGACAGGTAGATAGGGAAAATTGTGCAGGTAGGCAACAGTTGGAATATGTAAAACAAATTGTTAGGGATGTAGGAGATATGCCGAAATGAAATGACTGGCACTAGATAGGGAATTTTGGAGTGCTAAGACAAAAAAAAAATAAAAATATATATCAAATGTGTACATTTCAATTACATTAAAATTCTGCCATAATGAACACTACTATTATAATAAGGCAATACAAAAGATTCTTCTCACTTGCAAATTTTTCATCAATTTAATGTTAAATAGCCTCTCCATACGCCATTCTTTTATGACTTTCATGGTGGTGTGACCATATCTTTTGCCTTTTATCGAGAACATTTTAGGTTCAAATCCTGGTCAGATTTGACATTTTTCATACACTACAAAATTCATATCGTAAAATGCCATATGTAATGTCATATGAAACTGTTATACATAAGGCTCTTGTTTTGAGGAAATAAGTTAATAATTAACTCTATATGATCAATTATTTTTTAAGTGCATAATGTTAAAATTTTTCCTTCATTAAAAGGGAGAATTATAAATGTTTTTTATAATTAAATATGTAAAATAAAATATTCAACTGTAAGAGGTAGTGAATAAAGTAACTAATTTTTTATCTATAGCATTGCTTAATTTAATTGTCCTAGAGTCTTTTGAAACTTGCCATATTGAAACTGAAAATTTATCATACAAATTGAATAATGAATTTGTTATAATTTTGTCCAAGTCACCACCTATCTGACTCCCTGCTCCCATCTGCCTTCTCCACTGGAATTTGAATTCGAGACAATACTAGCCACATATTGAACAGGGTAGACAGAGGATTTAGTTGCTTACAGATAGTGTTTTATCCAAAATGGATTTTTAATTGTTATGTAAGAATACCTAAAAAATGATTAAGAAGAAGATTACTCATCTATGTTAAGGCAAGATGTGAAAAAGAGGAAAAAGGTACAGAAATGTTTGGAAAGGAAGAGGTAAATTGTTTGGGTCCATGATCTGTAGGCCGACCCCGATAACAGTTGGATAAAGGGAAATGTTGATGATGTCATTTTATTTTCAAAAACAAACTGCATTATAAATTTGCCTAGGTTCTAATATATTACCACCATTAATTTTTTTGTTTTCTTAAAGCAAACATCTCATAGTCAAATTTACACTTAGAATTTCTACTCATAACTTCAGTTTGATATTGCATGATCATTTTTTAATGTAATAGCTACTTTGTAATTTTAATACAGAATTGAAATAGTAAATTTTTTTCACTGTTCTATAAGATTCTTTTTTTTCTTTTATGTAGACATTCCTTTTCTGTTTACTATCATAATTACTTTTGTTTCCCTGACGCAACATTTTCAATTTTTGAAATCATCATAAATGCAGTAATTTTAGTCCATTTTATAATAAAATAAATTTATCAGATTTTTATTACTATAATCATTATTTTAACAAATAACATTAATCACAAAGTATCACCTTGTGATTTTTTTCGTCATCTTATCTGTTAACAACTGAAAATTGTTTGAAGATTGATTGTAGATGAATCAGTTTAGTATACAGAATGTAACAAATAAGCTGTATTTGAAAAATTATCTCTAAACTGTAAAGAATGAAGTATGTCGAACCACTCAAATATAGTGATAAAATCTCAGTTTTTTCTCATGCAATGTCATATGTATAGTTAAATTTCTTTATTTTAATCATCTGTATTTTAATGCTGTTTCTGTATCATAATCTTTTTCTTTAGCATTTCATACATGTTAAAATAACAATCTTGAACAGAAATCAGCATTCTCTATTTATATTGTTTGCTCTGGTTTGTGTTGCAGTACATGAGTAATGTTAGAGTTCAGCCTATAGCTAGTATTGATTTAACTGTTAGTATATTAACTATGGGTTACTGGCCAACATATCCGGTCATGGAGGTAACATTGCCGGTAGAGATGGTCCAGTATCAGGATCATTTCAATAAATTTTATCTTGGTAAACACAATGGTCGCAAGCTACAATGGCAGCCCACTCTTGGACATTGTGTTTTAAAAGCAACTTTTGCTCAAGGCAATAAAGAATTACAAGTATCATTATTCCAGGCACTTGTTCTCTTATTATTCAATGATTCGGAAAATCTGCTCCTTGAAGATATTAGATCTGCAACCAACATAGAGGTATGTTTAAAATATGTTGTTATTTATTAATTTTTTTTTAATGTAGATTTGAATATTACATTGAAGAACTCTTTGTCAGTTTTTGTCTATTTATCTTTAATTTTTTTTTTGTTCATGGATATTTTCCTCTATTTTTATACAATAGAAAAATTTTTGTGAAAAATTAAATATTCTATCAATAAAGACCTTTTGACCAGACCTATTAATAGAGGTTTTACTATCTCTAGTCCCTTGAAATAAGGTTTTTTGGTAATCAAACAGTTTGTGTGTTTAATTTTTATGCATGTTGTAACATCCAAATGCTGTATTATAATTTAATAAATAATATTTCTTTTTCATATACTGTGTCCATATTTTTATTATTTATGTGAAGGTATTCACTGTTATTAATTCTCATAGGTGGAGGACGATATAACTTATACAATAAGTCATCTTTCACTAGCTACCAAGTATTACAATAATGAATACATCATCAGAAATATCCTTATAGGTTATCGTAGGAATTACATCCAGGTGTAAAGTTATTGTCTTAATCACGTTGCTTTTAATAGAAAAACTTGAAAAAATGGATATAATAAAAAAAATTAAATCATTTAGTATTAAAATTTGTGAAATTCATGTAGTGAATATATATTAGTCTTGAAAGAAGAAGAATGTTTTATAAGAAATTTTTAATTTCTTCAGTGGAAGCTGGAAGTTCAATCTGTGGATGTAACAAAATTAATTCTTAATTCTTTTGTTTAATTTGTGAAAAGTAATCACATCTTATAGTGAAATAATCTTTAACCAGTTATTCATTTGTGGAAAATTTACTTGATAAAAAATATATATTTTTTTTATATAGTAGAAATAAAGTATTTAAAAGAGAAAATATAACTAACAATATAAAATACTTTGAGATAAAAAATAAGTATAACTTTTTTACATAAAATTTTATCTTCTTCTTGGTCAATAATGTTATTTTGCAATTAAAGATAAACTTTAGCATCACTCTTTAATACTACACCAGCTGATTTTGCATTTCTCTTTTGGTTCGGGATTAAGTATTTTTTTTTTTAATTTGCAATTAAACTTGTGTTTTACTGAGTACATTGAAACAGTATTAAAAATTTGATAAAAAATTAAATCATTTTTACAATTTTATGTTTTTAAAGGATTCTGAATTGCGACGAACTTTACAATCTTTGGCATGCGGCAAGGCTCGTGTTTTAACTAAAACACCTCGTGGCAGAGATGTTGAAGATGGAGATAAATTTACTTTCAATGCTGATTTCACTAACAAATTATTTAGGATCAAAATTAATCAAATTCAGATGAAAGAAACGGTTAGTATAAATTTTCATTATTTTTTTAAATATCAAAATGCTTTCTTTTATTCACATTAATGAATACCTAACAGTTAATAAAATTAAATAATTGCCAAAATTACAATTACAATTATATTATGAATAATTAGGAATTATCAGTAGATAATTCATTAGTTGTTGCAATTCTTTTTATTTTGTGTATATCTAATTCTTTAAAATTATATATACAGGACTAACTCATAAAACTGGTAAAATTGAAATAAAAAATAAACTGGAATGAGTTTATTTACTGAATACATGATATGATATAATTGAATTATCTATGTACAAATTAGTTTTGTATCTTATTGGGTGTACATACAAATATATATATACAAAGATATATGTATCTTATTAGGTGTTCAAGGCACTAACTGTGCCTTGAACACCCACTGTGCCTTGAAAAACTGAAATAACTGTTTCAAACTTTACATTTTCATAAAAGGTTAGAAAATTTTAAAATTTCTTTTAAAATGTTATTTTTTAAATTTTTAAATGTTTATCCTTTTAAAATTGTTTTCTGCTTATCTCAGAAAATTTATGTGTAGTTATTTATACTTTATTTAGAGGATATTTCTAAAGCAAAGGCCACTGGGAAATTTCTTTCCTTAAGGTTGGGGAATTTGTGTCATTCATGTCCACACGCTGCATTGTTGTCTTTAAGTTATCGCTTTGTAGTACCTTTGATTACTTATGAGTTATTGCATTATATAATGAATCGGAAAAATCGATGTTGCTACAAATTGTGAAATATGTGGAATCATATGTTTTTTTAAACCATCAAAATATTAAGCTGGCTGAAATTCATAAGGAGTTGGTTGCTGTGTATGATAATGTAATGAATGAAAAAAAAACGCCCAGAAATGGTGTGAAAGGTTTATTAATGCGCATGAAGAATGTTAGAGGAGGCCCTCGATAATCACAGAGGACTTGTTGAAACGTGTCAATGATGAAATCAGAAAATATCATCGCTGAACGAATTCAGACCTGGCCCTTCTTTTTCCTGATATTTTAGGAATTGTTATTGGTGCATTGTTATGACCATTTAAGCTTCAGAAAGGTTTGTGCATATCGGGAGCTGCACGTCTTAATGGAACATCACAAAAAATCTGAATGGGATCTGCTTTTGAATTTTTGATGCACTGGATAGTAAAAGGTGATGAGTTCCTTTATTAAATTGTTACCAGCAATGAAACATGGATTTCATGCCGGAGAGAAAACAGCAGTCAAGTGAATTTGCATTCTCAATCACCAACAAGATCAAGCCACAGGCTTTTGGACACATACTAATGGCCACTCTCTTTTGGAATTGGTTTGGCAAACTGCTGATTGATTTCATGCCACATGGAATGATTATAAAAGTAGACACCTACAATGAAACTCTACGTAAGTTGTGGCGCACCATTCAAAATTGGCAATGTGGGTGGCTGACTGAACCACCCATCGGTAGGTGGGTGGGTGGCATCCTGCTCCACAATAATGCACATCCACTTGTTGCAGGTTCAACACATGATTTACTGAGAACATTTGGATGGAAAATCATCCACGAAATAGTGTGGCCTTAGCTCATTCTAATTATTATTGTTTGGGAGATGGGTAGAATTTTTGAGTGGTAAGCAATTCACCGTTCACAATAACTTAAAATTGCTGTTAATCAGTGGCTAAGTTGATTGGTAGCAGAAGAATATGAAAAGAGTATATCGAAGCTGGTGTATCACTACAATAAATGTCTTATTTCATGTGGCAATTATGTAGAGAAGTAGTATAAGATATGTAGTTTAAGAGAAATAAAAATTATTTATAAAGTCTTCAGAATACATTTTTTTATGACTGAAACGGTCTTTACTTTAGAGATAACCTCTCATTTATTATGACAACAGCCTGAACAATGAAATAGATCAGTGGTAAAGTGTTTAATGTATCTCTGCTGTGTGTAGACATCATTATTAATAATAATAATAATGCAAGTGTATATTGGTCATGTTATTTTCAGAAATCTGATACTTTTTTTTTCAAGTATAGCTTAATAGACAGGGTTAATATAGGGTTTGATAAAAAAATACTTGGAATTTTTAAAATTCCCAGGCTATATAAGTCCAATTCTCACAATTTTTTACATTATTCTCCAATTCTCATATATTTACATTATTTGTCTTATTGGATATTTGTTTATCATTGGCTATCAAAAATGTTACATTTGTTTTGGTATGGTCAACTTGTGGAAAAAATAAAACAATGAATTGCATTAAATCTTTCTTTAAAAATGTACTAAAGTGTAGCATCGCATTGGAAATGTTGAATGTTGCTTTTGGCAATTCTTTTATGAATAAAACAAGTGCTTACAAGTGATACAAACATTTCCAACAGGGCTGTGAAGACAGATGTTGATTACCCCAGATGTCCCAGCACAAAAACCAATGACAATGTCAAAAAAGTGAAAAAAATTATTATGGACAATCACCAAATCACTATCAGAGACTCAATAAGAATTACTACCTGGAAGTTCTAAGCCATTTGTGTGAAGCAGTCTGAAGAAGACATCCAGATTTGTGGTGAAGCAATTTATGACAATTGCACTACAATACTGTACCTGCTCTCACTTCACTGCTTGTTCGTGAATTTTTGGTCAAAAACATCTTTTCCATGCCTCAGCCTCTGTATTAGCCAGACATGGCCCCTCTGACTTCTTCCTATTCCCAAAGGTGAAAAGAACCATGAAAGATGACATTTTACATCATTGAAGAGATAAAGACAGAGTCACTAAAGAAGTTATATGTGATACCGGAAATTTATACCAGAAGTGCTTCAAAAATTGGAAAAGCTCAAACATAAATGCAATATATCCTAAGGGTAGTACTTTTAAGGTGACTAAATCAATATGAATGAATAAATAAAAATTTTTAGAGAACTAAAATTCTGTGTATTTTATCAAATCTCATGTAAAGTTCTGCATATTTTATCAAACCTTATATGTTTTTCATTTATTTATTTTATGGTATTAATAATAATAAAAAAGATTGATTATATATCTGTTATATGATTTACAGATGGTTATGAATTATGCACAGCTTACTTTCCCTTCTGAAGTGCCCCCACTACTCCTTTCTTTTGACACTCCTTTTTCTGCGCTTCTCTACAATATTTATTTGATTGAGAATATGGAAAGTAAAGTTAATATGCCCTCAGTTATTTAGAAGCAACACCATGTTGTACTTGACAAAATTAAATCGTATTCACAAGTTTTAAAAAAAAAAAATAGCTATAAAACAACTATATTTTAAATATTGATATTTTTTACATTCATGAATGTTTCTAAATTATCATCATACAATTTATATTTTACTTAATTGAACTTGTTGGGAAAACCAGAAACCTATGCAATGAGTAAATATAAGCCTACTGAAAACAGCTATATTTTTTCAATAAAATGTGTTTTATAACTAAAGATTTAGTTTTATTGTTTTATATATTAAATAGACTACTATATGTTGTAATTTGTATGTGATAATGCAAAGCTATTTTTCATCCTATTTTCTTTTGCTTTCTTTGATTATTTGTATCCACAAGCTCTGGAACCAATATATTATATCCTCCAGAAATATGATGATGACTTTGAGTATGAAGTACCACAAAAAACTTATACATCACTTTTCACCCCAAAACATAATATTATAATTTCATCACTGCTATAAAATATAATTAATTTAAAAAAGTAATATATAATAACTCGCCCCTGAGATATCCTAGGTATTACAAACTCTCACATCATCGTGCATTTCACTTAATGGCTTTATGACATGAATAAGCAATGGAATTTGATTATTTTTGGAATACCTACATATTTCTTAGTTTTCCTACTACAACTTATTTAAATTTGTAACTGATTTTTCCTTTAATATTGTTATTTTTATAAAAATTTACAGTATCCAAAATTAATTATTGATATAAATAATTAGTACGTAATATAATGTCTATAATTATAAAATCAAATTCAAATACAACATATAATTTTGCTCTAATAATTAGATAATTATTATCAGAATTAATAATTACATTAATTTTCAAATTTTTAATCTCATCAGTTAAGGGGGTGATTAATTGTATTTCTGTAATTTTTTTTTAACTTTCTCATATACAAAAAAAAATAAAATTTATTATGTGTTCAAAGTAGCAAACTGTATTTATATTGTTAATTTTTTAATGTTATTTCTAAATAGACTGAAGAACAAAAAGCTACTGAAGAATGTGTATTCCAAGACAGACAATATAAGATAGATGCAGCAATCGTGCGAATAATGAAGATGCGGAAAACTCTGAGCCACAACCTACTAATTAGTGAATTATATGATCAGTTAAAGTTTCCTGCCAAGGTAATTGTGTAATTGGTTTGCAGTCAGTATTAATAGTCTTTAATTTAACTTTGTAAACTAACTTTACTTGTCACTTATTTTGCATCAACTGCTATAGTTATTAGCCATAAAAAAATGCAGACGGCTAACTTAATTAAACATGGCTTTGGCTTCCTTGGCAACTTATCATTTTTTCCAACCTCTCACTTTCCACAATGCTACTCCCTGAGATATTGGAGTTGTTGCAGAATCCTCAAATTATAAAGGAATACAGTTCACTTACTTGCTTTATGATATGAATAACCAATGAAATTTGTTTATTCTTGGAATGTCTATAAATTTCTTTGTTTTCCTACTACTACTTGTTTGAATTTCTAAACTGATTTTTCTTTATTATTTTTATTATGTTGGGATATTTATTAAAAAAATTATAATATCTTTATCTTGTGACTGTATAAAAACATATTTATACATTATATAAAACATGTATGCATTTATTAATATGCATAAGTTTTAATACATATGTTCCACCATCACATTATTACTCAATAAAGTTGAGTAATAATGTGATGGTGGATTAAATTATTAAAATTACATTATGCAGTATAAATGAGAAACTTCTTATTGATCTGTGCTCAGTTTAAAATAACAGTAGGGATACTTGTATAAAGAAGGTACTTTGTAGTTTAAATTCTGCATTGTTTATTTTGAGAATATATATATATATATATATATGACTGCTACGGTTTTGTTGATTTTAATCAGTTGTCTAATTTTAGATCATGATTACTTTTACTATGCAATAAATTTCAAACTTTTCAGTATTACATGTGTAACAGCCTTTCTCAATATCATGGAGGTTAGCATTTGGTCTTATCCACACATTTGTGATTAAATTAAATGCCCACCTTAATCTGATTATTTATCATAGTTGAATTATTAGAATTTTCAACATTATCATCAGTTCTTTGTTCTCAGAAAAAATTAATGAAATTTCTCCCACTTTGACCAAATAGTAATTATTGCAGTCATACTTGACTATTTTATAAACATGTTTTATTTTGTATGCAAGTCTGCTTTGTTTAATGTAATATTCTTTCTCTATTATTGTCTTTCAAAAAGTTAAATTTCTAATCCAATAAATTTATAAGTGAGTTCTCATTATATCACACTCCTAAGAATTTTAGGGTAATTATTGGAATATGTTTACATTCTTTATTCTCCTAATATATTTTTTTTTTGTATTTGTAAAGTGAATTATTTTATCTTAAATTACAAATGCTTCATAGAAAATTTATAGTACCTTTGTCTTGTGGTGTAATTGGCAAACAACAATGACTTGTAACAAAAAATTTAAAAAAAGATTATTTACAATGGCTGATACTTGCATGCGACTCAGGTCGTTACTGACTATGCCATTTTCTAGGTATACTATCCCTTCTTAGATAGTACTCTACCACTACCATTATTTTTTCAGTACGGCTTATCTGAATTACTCCCTATTCATTTATTGTTAAATAAATAAGGAGTTTATTTTTATTGAGTTTTGAATTAGCCTGAATTTAATGTGGGCGTGTGTGTGTGTGGAAACTTATACATTGATTAATTTCTTAATTGATCCGTGGCATAATATTAATTTTACTGTTACTTATTACGATTGTTTTGTTTCTGTACTTTTATTTCTGAGATTTAATTTTCTTTTATTTTTGTTGCTTGTGAAGATAATCTGTCATTCTACTCTTCTATCCATTGGTTATAGTTATACAAATAGAGGTATGGCCCTCTCCTACCCTGTGGATTGAAAGCAACAGGGCATTTGTTCACCTTATGAATAGGAAAAAAATCATTAGTTTAGTGTTTATTTACAAATAAGAGTAATGTGACTAAGTAGTTATGAAAAAGCAAGCAGCAATATTTGAAGTGTTGTACCGGAGTATTCCATTTAGGGGGAACAGTAATGCCAACTAAGGACACTGTCGTATCGAAATGTTGGCCACTTATAAATTAATGATATATTTTACTAGATTATTGCTTTTTTTTGAGAGGCAGCTAGTGATACTGCAGGTATTATCCCATAAGTAATACCAACGTGATCCGAACAACAAACATGAAGTTATTTTTTTTTTACGCTTTAAGTATTACATTTGATTTTTATGATGGCTTCTGCTTTGATAAAATAGACCCTCTATCAAACCTCCTGGTAGAGATTGCTCAAGAAGAGTTTAACAGAAAGCATTCTTTAACAGAGTTTCAGAATGTGGTGTTTGAAACTTTAATAAGAGTACTAGGCTAGTTAATTTAAAATCGGAAGTGGGTAAATTAAAACTTGATGTAGTAGGAATTTGTGAGGAAAGTTGAAAGATGATGAAAAAGATTTTTGGTCTCAGAATTATAAATTTATAAATAAAAATAGAAATGCTACTATATGAATTATGATAAATTAGAAAATGGCCAAAGTAGAATTTAAACAACACAGCAAGAGAATTATTTTAATCAAGACCAATTGAAAACTGTAGCCTATAAGAAAAGTACAAATATATTTGCAACTTCTTCAGTAGAAGATGAGAAGGTAGGAATGATGTACAGTGAAATAGATAATCTAGTTAAATATATAAAAGGAAAGGGCAGTTTTATAGAAACGGAGACTGAAGGCCTATATCAAAACAACAAAACCCAATGTTAAACACTGTTGTTAATAGCTTAGCAACAGCAACTTCAGAATGTATGAATTGTATATTAGGCCTTAGTTGGAGATATAAGGTTCCAGTACTTTATATCTCAAGTTGATGTTATAACTATATTAGCTATAAGTAATCATCTATATTAGCTGAATACTATCAGCTGTGAAAACTTAAAATTTCCTATCCGTTATAGAGTTTAAGATATGTATTTAGATGAATTAATTTTTATCCCACTTTATATTTCAAAATATTCAAATGAAATGTGGTCCTTATTTGTGTAAATGTAGAATATCAAACTTATCAGCATTGTTGTGTTTGTTATTTATACGAGATAGTCTGCAGATATTGTGTTATTGTGGAGAACTTTAAGTTCATCATTCTTTAAACATCCTGTTTGATGGATGGTTTAATCTGTTCAAGTATATTTTGATCATTTACTCATTACATTTTGTGGGTAATATTTTTTCTTTTTTTTTTTTGTTTAAAGACTACATTTTGTCCATGGTTTTTCGTTTTGTGAGGTGTTTTCTGTGTCTTTGTTTATGTTTGTTAATATTATGTATTTTTATTTTGTTCAGAAATTCACAGACCTTAATACGACATCAATTCTGTTTGTGACATTCTAAATATTTACACAATGATGGATCACAGTAAAAGAATATGCAGTAAAAAAATTCATATCCAACACACGTATCTACCATATTCTAAATATACGTAAATACCATATTCGTATATGGTATACGTGTATACCATATTCTATATATAGAATATATATTCGTATATTCTGTATATATTCTAAATATATATATATTCTAATTCTATAATACTAAGCTTGTATATTTAATAAATGGTATTAAATATAATGTAATATAGCAAACCAAATTTTATGAGAAATGGAATTCACCAATTAAAACACATAATTTTAAAATATCTAATAGATTTTTCATCTTTACAGTGTACTACTCTGTAAGTTTTGAGTAATTTATTCTTGTGTATGAGGAGATATTTTGAAAGTTAGTTGTTCTTTGTGAATATTGCCCTTATTCTTTATGCAAGATTTATTCAGTAGCAGAACTTTTTTAATAAAATGTTATTGAATATTTATAGCATTTTACAATTAATCTCTTCCAAAGTCATTTTTTTCCCATTGTACACACTTCCCCAACAACCCTCCTCTTTGAGAAGCAGCTCTGAAATGTGCTTTTAGTAACAGCTTTCAGAGCATTCAATGGTTTTCTTGTATGAGCTCAGTTGTCTCAAATCTCTGTTTTTAAATGAAAATTTAAAATTTAGAAATAGTCAGCAGAGGCTAGATTGGATGAGTGCAGTTGGTGAGATATGACACATGGATGAATTTTTTTGTACAAAACTCGAAAATTGGGCTTGCACATTGTCATGGTGAAGGAAGGGACCATGAGTTGTATGCCAAAGTTTATGTCTCTTTACATTTTCACATGGAGACAATCTGTGACAATTTTCTGACCCACTTTGATGATCAAGGCTTTGTTTCCACATTATACCTACCTGTACACTCACATCTTATCACTTATTATTGTTAACTAGAAGGTTTCATTATTTTCATGATTCAAGAGTTTCTGAACTATACTGAGACAATACGCATCACTAATTTTGCAGTAAGGATTTCATAACATGAAGACTCCAAACTCCCAGTCTCTTCTGCACCTCACCAATGTCAATCCGACTTCAAATTAACATGGATTGTGTCCATCAATATCCTTCCTGAACCAGCATCACCTTCAGTAGATTCTCAACTATTTTTTTAAACTCTTGAACCATACAATATTGTATGCAGCTCTTATTAGCTGGGGTAGGGGTTATACAGATCAGTTATGCCTTTTTAGAGAACACTGGACATTTTCTCCATATTGAGGGTTTTATTATTATATCATGTCAAAATACTCATTGTTAACTGTTCTTCAAAATAATCCCAATAATTGGGCTTTTACATATCCAAAAAGACTGTTCATTATCACTTTACAGACTGGCATGAAGGTTTTTAATTTTTTCCTGGCAGGCAAATTCAGATATTTCTAGTTCACATGTATGAATTCCAGTTCGAATTGATATGAATGGAAGTTTAATGACAAATTATTATGTAATCTAAAAAAGCATTGTTTTCTGCCAAAAGCTGTTGTTTAAAGTTCTGTACAAATGCAAATTCAGGTCTGTGATTTTGAGTTAAGTTTCAAAACCCACCTTGAATACATTTTGTTGTAATTAAGCTTATCATGAATATTTGAATGGACAGCGCTGATACTACAAATTTCAGTAATTTTCCAAATTTTTATCCACCTGTCCTTGAGAATAAGATCATTTATGCAAATCATCAGTC
Source organism: Zanna intricata (assembly GCA_010016005.3). Classification (NCBI taxonomy): domain Eukaryota; kingdom Metazoa; phylum Arthropoda; class Insecta; order Hemiptera; family Fulgoridae; genus Zanna; species Zanna intricata. The sequence continues at coordinate 31,837 of JAAAKQ030467893.1, read as the reverse complement.
AAGTCAAAACTTCCACCAATCTTCCAATATGATAACGCTTAAAAATTTTCAGTTATTCACTTTAGCATACCATTTTAAAATGTGCAAGTTCAACCAGTTTTACACTTTCAGAAAATAAAAATCTTACCAAGAACAAAAAAAAAAATACTAAATTAACCCCAGACAAGATCCAACCCCATGTCTGAGCAAATACATTTAGCACACATCCAGGGTAAGCAACGACATGGTACTTCAGTATTTTCACTTATGTCAGCCAACAGGCAATGGTACTGCTCAAGAGCTCTCTGTGGAACACTGGATTGATGGTCCCAAGCTCTCTGAACTGGTCACAGTTATGCTTATTTTCGCTGCTTGTAGCGGGTATAGGAGGCATGACTGTGGTGTGTTTTTGCCAATATTGAGTGAAGTACAGGTGGAAGAGTGCTTATCCCCTTCACAGTAGTGGAAACCAGGTTGGGGATGAACTTATGTGAGCTTGCTCTGCTGAAATCTTGCACTGTTCAGTGTATCTCTTCAGCCCGTGGCAGGGATGTCCCATGGTCAAGGGTATCAGAGCCCTTACTGCTATGTGGGAGCCCTGGGATATCAGTATATTGGGTCTGACGGAATCAATGATCTGAGGCATGTCCAATCGCCTCTTTGTTTGCACCATGCAACATCTTGACTGGCATTATTTCATTCATGGAAACTAACTTCCAAGATTTCTGGGAGAGAGGATCCACAAAAAAACCCCCAACCAGGAGAACCTTTGTCTTTACAAGCAAAGTTAAGGAAAAGCATTGAGTTTGATGATTAGTGAAAAGAAGGATCAAATTTAGTTTCAACCAAATAGTAATGAAGCATTGCCAAATTATTTGGTAATAAAGAGGAAAGAAGGAAATTTTGTGAAGAAAAGGAAAGAACAGTTCTTTTGTGATTGCTCAAGGGATTAAGAAGCTGCTGGAGGACATATTAGGAAGACAAGAAATACTGCTATGAGACTGTTGAAACTATCAACTATCTACACCTTTGGAGCTCTCAAAAGTTCAAAGGCCTCTAAACAAGAGAACAAGTTGTTCAGCTGCATCAAACATTTTAGTAGGGATGCGTTTTAGATTCTGATGAAATCTTCACCCCACCATCTATGTTGGTATTATCTGTGTCGGTAGCAATACATCCTCCATGATCTACTGCAGAGGATCAGAGAATTCATCTCCAAAGCCTCAGACTCCCTGAAAATAGAAGTGGAGGCGGATCATGAGGTAGGAGATACATTAGAGAAAAGGATGGCCTAATGGAAAACCTAGGCAATAGTAATTACTGAGTTTTTTGTTTTATAAGTTCTATGTGAATTTAATTTAAAGATGAGTTATTAAAAATTGAGGGATCTTTACTCCAATTTGATGGACTGATAAAGTTTCTTTAGAAATGGATTGAATGGCTTTTTAAGTCGCAAGAGCTCTATACACCCTTCTCATTTTATGTGTATCTTGAGTTTGAAGCTTGAGTTTATTGTGTTACAAGAAGTTCAATATATTTAGAAAATTTGTTTTGACCTGATCAAAACATCTTCTGACCTGGTCCTGTTTTTGGGTATCATGGGTATGTTTTACTTTTGGGACAAGGGCTAATAGTCACAGTAGTCAATGCCATCAATCCCCAAGAAAAAATCTACCCCCGCAGCATGCTGTTCTTGTATATAACACTTCAAGTTGAGCTTACATTTTGAAATAAATAAAAGGTTATAGTAATGGGAATTCTTTTATAATAGTTTATATTTTATATACCAGTGGCTCCAACTTAACATCAGACAGTTTCTGTTTATTCTGTTGACCAGTTTTTCCACTTTTGCAATTTTTCTCTTTAATTATTGAACAAGCCATATGTGTGGAGTGAGAGAGGGGAAGCTTCATCTAATCTTGTTCGATTTAGAGTATTAATTAAATTTGTGAAATAAGATAAGTTACTTTTCGTAACACTACAATGAGGCCAACTTTTTTCTTTCTTTCTGCAAAAAATATTTGAAAATCAAAGGTATTAGAATGTATGTTTTTTCTTTGAACATATGACAAAGCTTATAAATTTAAATTAAAGGTAAAAAGATTAACCATTTTGAGATGTTACTGCTTTAAACAATATAATCCACTAAAAAAGGAATTACTCTAGCTTCAAACAAAATCTTTAAAAAAAATAGGCATTATTAATTTGAAATGAAGTATTTAAATTTTTAATGATTAAAAATTCTAAGTTATATGGTTGTATTGGGAATGTAACATCTCCATTTCTTCATAAAAATACGATTGTGATTGTTTGGTCAGCTTCATGAATGAGAACCATATCTGTGATAACAGTTGTTGAGAGCTCACAGCAGGGGGGTGGGGGGGAGTTAAATTTCTCCTCAATATAATCTATGCAAATATATCTACTGTAGTAGATATTATTTGTTTGTTTTTAGCCATATCTAAACATTTATGATGAATTACTATGACTTAGCAAAATTTCAAATGCTAATAAAGAATCAGTACTTTCTAAAAAAAGTCACTCTTTACAAAGTGGCCCTAAAATTCAATATTATGAAGAAGAACTAGAATTCACAGTAAAAGCATTGCCATAATTTGTAGTGATGGGTTGTTGATTAATGTATGTCACCTCTTTATTATTAATCATTATATGTTCTCTATGATTCTGTGAGAAAAACCTCAATCCATTTACAAAAAAAAAAAGTTTTCTGTATTGTGACATTGATTGTTTCAGATACCCTCAAAACTTTTTGTGATTTTGGAATGTTGATAAAAAATAAGTGTCATAAATTGTACACACTGATGTTCACAAACTTATGAATTATGGCAGAATTTGGCAAGGATGTGTACTATGAATTATTATTTTTTGTGCGATGCTTTACGTAATGATCATCATCTGTAACAGTTAATCTTTTAATTAGCACTGCTTTCAGCTGCAGTAATCATTATTTTAAAAGGCATATTCATAAAGTAACGGCCATCAGCTTATATTTAAATATTAGCTGGTGTGAATATAGCTTCACGCATACAGGGCCATCTATCAACTGTTTACAAAGCCATTATATTATCATTTTACATATTGTTGTTTTGATTCAGTACTTATTTGCCAGCCAGTGAATGGAAAACGCAATGTCCACAACAATCATTTCTCCCACCAGTTGTGAAGTACACGAGCTGTGATTTGATTTTTGTGTGCAAAGGTTCTTGAAATTGATCAAGAGTTATGCCTAGTGTATGAGAACCTGCAGTAATAAGTGAAGGAAAGGTTAGAAAATGGTGTCAAGACTTGGCCACATGTTAGAAAAATGGCCACACAAATGTACATGACGAAAAGCAGAGTGATAGGCCCAGTATTCAGACCAATGAAATTGTTGAAAAAGTGAACCAAAAACTGCGATGTGATCGGCGATTGATGATTGGCACTTTGGCTGATGAATTTGTGCTTGCTGTATCCCCCTCTGTCTACATGATTGTCACAGAAAAGCTTGGATATCACAAATTATGTACAAGCGGGGTACCAAAAATCCTCATCGATCAACACAAAGAGCAAAGAATGTACAATGGACAAGCGTTTTTGGATCGCTGTCGACAAGATTGATATGATTTAGTTCTCCCACATTCTAACGGGCAACCAGATGTGGATATCCTATACCAAAGCAGTGGCATCATTCAAGTTCCCCAGAACCAAAGAAGTTTAAGTAGTCTGAAACTTGGGAGTCAAAAAATATTGGGACTTTTTTGGGATGAAAGGGGTCTCATTTTAGTTGATTTCATGGAATGTGAATCAACAATTGTAGTTGATGTGTACTGCAAAATGCTCAACAAACTAATATGTGTGATCTAAAATCAACGATGCTGGAAACTGTCTGGCGTAATCCTCTTTTACGACAACATGCATCCTCATACCGCTGCCTTAACCAAGAAGAAGATTCAAGATTATTCTCGGGAACTTTTTGACCACCCTCCATATAGTCCCGACCTAGCAGCTAGTGACTACTTCCTCTTCATACATTTGAAAAAGTGACTTTGTGGACAATGGTTTGAAAACAACGAGGAGCTCAAGACTGCCATTGTCAACTGGTTCACTTCCCAGACAACAAACTTTTATGCAGAGATATTAAAGAAACTGGTGCAGCGTTACAAAAAGTGTTTAGAATTGAATGGCAATTATATGGAAAACTGAAGTAAATATATAGTAAACTAAAATTGTAAGTAAAAACCTTTTCTTACAAGTTAATTTTTTTTAATGACCAAACCACCCTTATTTTATTAATATGCCTTATATAATTTATTCTGTAATTATGCATCGTTTAACTGCATATTAGAATATTTCTATCTTCTGTAGAAATTTTAAAAATTTACTGTGTTGGTTTCTGTGAGTTTAGGTGGGAAAGCTTCAGCATGATTTTTTAGGCGGTTATACTTCTGATTTCAACAATTCTTATCTAGAAATTTCCTGCAGCACTTAGTCCAATGTAAGAATCACTTCTCCATTTATTATCTTTGTCACTTAAACTCATTCATATTAAAATCTAGTTTGGCTAAGTTTGCCTTCTAAATGTGAAAGAGATGATCATATAATTAGTAATTCTAATCGTTTTTTCAAGAAAAGTACTCATTATGTAATAATATAAAATGGTTAATACTAATGGTTTTTATTAATTTTTTTTATTGCCTTTTTTTGTAGCCAGCTGATTTAAAGAAAAGAATAGAATCGCTAATAGACCGCGATTATATGGAACGTGATAAGGATAATCCTAATCAGTACAATTATATGGCGTAGTGGAATATGTTAATAATATTGTTAATGATGCTAGCTCCAGCCCTAGCCGAGTGTTACAATGAAGCAATGAAGATGATGCTGATGATGATTGATGGTGATGATATGGACTATAATGCTGGTGATCTTATGTGCTGTGATCTTTATCGCTTTTGCTACCATCATTACACGTCATATCATCAGAACAGAATTAAATGCGTTTCCTTTTTTCACTGTATATACACGTGTCATATACACTGGAAAATATAATTGTAAGAACATTTTGTAAGTGATGTACAGTCAAAAAAAAGTTAAGAACTTTTAACGAATTTAGTTTTTCACAATTTCTTAATGCGGTAGATCACGTCAGGTATTTTACCTCAATGTATAAATTTTTTACTTGTAATGTGCAACCTGCAGAAAAGTTTAATTAATCTATTACCTGTAAAAATGTGTTAATTTTAATATAAATTAATGAAAAACCTAATTATTGAATAATTAACAGGCATTGCAGTTTAATTTTTACCCTTGCTCTTACAAAGATGAAATTTCAGAAAAAATAATTTTAAAATATTTGTATAAAAGCAAATTTTCAACTAGTCATTACACATTAGTTGATGAATCAGTACTATAAATCTAATTGTCAGTTTGTCAAATGTAATTTCGTATGTTTTTTTTTTTTGTGAATAAATGATTTGAAAATTTGCTATTTTCTTTTTCAACTTGGAATTGTTGTTTTCTTTAGCTTTATTCCTCCTTTTTTGTGTTATTCAAATATGCAAAATTGTTACTCTTTAAGAATAAAATACAACGAGGAAATAAATGAAAATTTTTTAAATATAGCTTTTTAATTCTTTTATTGTTATTTTGATAGTTTTCATGTATATCTTGTGATTAATTTTTATTTATTTCATTCGTTAATAATGTTAATGTAATTTTTGTTTGATTCATTTAATTATTCATGTCTAGTTTAATAATAATAACTATTTTTGGGTAGCTAAAATATATATATTTTTTTTGTTGATGAATATCCTGCATTATTTTATTGATTTTTTTTTTGCTAGTAGTGTTATTTTTTTAAGCAAACTATTTTGAGATTAATAGTTTCAGCAACTGTAAACTAATGATGTTCTGAAGTGGCATATAAACTGTTGCTTCATATTCTTGATGATGTTCCTAAATATTTTACCCCAGTACATAGGAAAATATTTGTGTGGAAGAGATTATGGCTAGACAAGTTTTACCTCCATAATATTTTTGATATTATTTTATTATATTTAGTGGATATTAATTTCAGAATACACTCACTTTTTTTGTGAAGTTATTTTTTGACATTTTTATACTCATTTATCATAGATATATAACTATTATCTACTAATTTGACCGTAATTTAGAATGTACTTAATTTTATTTAAATATATCTACAATTCAAATTATTATAATCTTTCCTTAACTGTTAAATTTCCTTACCTCATTATAAATTTTAGATCTTATCATTGTACAGATAAGCATTTAAAAAATTATTGTCACTCAAACATTTCACCATAAAATTTTAGATGTCATATAACAAATTTTCCCATGTATAATTCTGCATTATTTGTATTTTTATACTACTTTTGAATTATTACATTATGTATGCCCCCTACTGTATTTGACTGTAATCCAGATAACATGTCAACGGCTGTTTTCTATGTATGTAGAACATGAATTTCATCTATTTTTTCCTAGAGGCTTTATCACAGTCAACTGAAAATGTGCAGACATCAATACAAAACAATGTAGCAAATTAATTAAAAAGTTTGTTCTATTCTCATAAATCTTATTATATGTAATTAAATATATGGAGAACATATCTGAAATATAATTTTCTCTTTCCTTATCATTTCAGTTTTATCAGCATTTAAAATGAATTACACTGTTAACAATCTGCTTATGTTTATCTATCTTTGCAGATAATACAAAATGAATATTACTCTTCTCCAGCAATTAAAAACAAAATAACTATATACGCCAAATCAAAATGCATGAGATATTTCTCAAAATTTTAATAATTATTAATTCCATTACTAAGTGCTTTTCCCAGACCTAAAAATTCCATGTAGATAACTTATTTTTCTTATGCCTGTCTTTTAAAATTAAGCTAATGACCGGATTTGGGTCTTAATATCAATTCCCTCTCCTTTTTGTGATTTTTACGGAGCTAAATTGTTCTTCCTAATATCTTCTTCCTCAATTTCCATTTATCAACAATTCCTTTTTTGTTATTCTTGTTCAAGCCTTTCGTAACTCTGTTAAATCCAAATTATTGTATAGAATTTCCTCTGAAATCTTTACTGACAAATAAATTTTTTACTCAATCCAATTCTAAAAATGTATTCTCACCATTTATAAATACTTTCTTCTGTCTATAATGAAGGCTTTCCACCTGTGATACGAATACACTGGTTTGTTTCATTTCTCAAAAGTTTTTTTTTTGCAATCTATTAATTCTATTTTCTATTTATCAATGATTTCTGCCTTCATCCTATTGTGTATTTATCTATCAGTTCAAAATTATTTCTCATCCATTGTTTCCTATCTGTTATTACTTTCCTGCCTTAATTTCCTTTTTTTTTAACAGAATCTTGCTAATTCTATGTCTGTATCTTTTAATTGTACATATTTCAACATTGTCTATACTCTTTTATACCATGTCTTTGTGCTCATTTTTTCTGTTTTTAAATTTTTGTATAGTTGTTTTTCAACTGTCGCCAGAATAAATGTTTGCATCTGGATGTTTTACAGTTTGTGATTTATTTTTTAAATCTCTGCTTTTTTAAATCATTATAGTAAACATAAACATAACTTTATAAATAAGATCCTGTTAAAAAGTTAAAAAAAAAGAAAATTAAGGCAGGAAAGTAATAACAGATAGGAACTACATATATATATATATACATAAATAATATATCTTCCTGTATTGCCTGTCTCACAAAATGTATCTTATTTTAAAAGGGTATTCACAATTACTAGTTTATATATAATTTAATGAAAACTTCTGAAAACCTAGTTCTACAGTATTTTTAACCCAACTTATATACTCTTAATCTAATTTCTTTTTCCTACAATAGCCTTTCAGCCAATTACTGTCAAATTATAAATTTTTACATATTGTTTGATCTTTATACTCATTCACTATAATTCGTAGTTCTGAATTTCCATTTCACCTCATTAATTCCTGCTATATTTATTTTTAACCCAACATTTTAATTTGCCCAGCATATCGTTTTTAATTTCAGGCTCAAATTTCATTGTATTTATTTATAATGTTAACTTCTTTAGGACTATTTTATCATAGTCATCATATTGATTTAATTAAAAATGAAAAGGAAATAGATTTTCATTGAAACTTATAAGAGTAGTTAAAGTGATTTCAGCCTCACAATTCTTTAAGCCTAATATTGATAAGGTCCAGTTTTATTATTCAGTCTGTAACATTCTTCAATTTGTTGATGTACTCAATAAGTACATCAATAAATTACATCAAAAAAGAACATCACTCTGGCCTCTCATGGCAGTAGCTTTCTATTCCTGCTTCTCAAGTAAGCAAGCAAGCTTTTGCATGAGGAATATCACAGTTTTTTGTAGGCTCTCAACATTCTCCTTTAGCACAGCATCCTTATCGACTGTGTAGAATAGTTTTTAGGAATACGTCCCCTTGTACCCTGTCGTAACACCAACATTGCCACGCCTTGGCCTGCACGTTATTTAGATTCTCCTAACTCATAGCTGATCACCATACTTATATTCTTTTCTCTTATCTGGAACCAGCAGATACGTCCTGTGACTAGGCTCCCGAACCATAAGTAGGAAGCATTCATAACAAGATAATTCAAATAAATAAGTTATTTCAGTTTTGTATAAGATGCCAGTAGTACTTGAAATTAATTATCAAACTTTAAAATTGCTTTCATTCAAAAAAACATAGTTAATTCATTACAAAACATGTGGAATGTTGTAATTCTGGTCTTTTATTAAGGATAAATAAGTAAAATTTTTGCTAATATTAAATATGTTATTATAAATCAGTGGTTTCCAACCTGGGGGCGATCGCCCCCAAGTGGGCGATTTTGAGTATTCAAAGGGGGAAAAATTAAAATAGTACTGTACAGTAGAAGTTTCCGGGTAGCAAGAGTCACTGGCTATTCTCAGCCGGCGAGTTCACTGCACTCCACAGTCCCCACCTGTTGTTGCTCAGCATGGCCGACTGGTGACTCAATCCCCGCCATTCTAGAATTCAACAAGCAATAGGATCACGGAACACTGATTGGCTCAACTCTGCACCTGCCATTGACCTACATTCATCTTCAGTCTTCACTAGCCTTTGTGTGCCTTAACATCAGTTTTTGCGCATGTTCTTTTTTGTGTTTGTGCGTTTGTTTTGAAGTGTAGAAGTTCACGCACAATGGATTCAAAAAAGAAGAAGTGTCGTCAATACTCAGCTGGTATTTAAAATTTGGTTTTATCGCGTCACCGCAAAATATGCAGTTTGATAGTGTCTTTTGTGTATAAAACATTTACTAGCAGTGAAGCCTTCGCGAATGAAAGATCACTTATCAAGAGTACACAGTGATAAAGTGAGTAAAGAACCTAGTTATTTTCAACACCTCAAAGCTAAAACTGATAAACAGCCTACTGTTAGTGAATTATTTAAAAAACTAGCAACCGATCTTGACAAAGGTCTTCATGCTTCTTACGAGGTTCTTTATTGATCGCTAAATGTGGTAAACCTCACACAATTGGTGAAACTCTTGTTTTACCAGCTACCAAAAAAATTATTGAAATCATGCTAGGCGAGGGCCCTAGTAATAAGATAAGTCAATCAGTCCCTTTGAGCAACAATACTGTTTCCAGGCGAATTAACGAAATGGCCACGGATGTTGAATCTAAACTTACTAATTTGTTGAAAAAAAGTAAATTTGCATTGCAGATTGATGAAATCAACTGTGAGTGATAACAACGCAATTTTATTAGTTTATGTGAGGTTTATCAATGAACAAAAGGAAATTACCGAGGAAATGTTGTTTGCTAGAACTTTGATGACTGATACAAAGGGTTCGTCGATTTTTAAAGTGGTGCAAGATTATTTTGAGGAAAAAGAGATTCCCCTAACAAATGTGAGCGTTCGCACAACAGATTGTGCTCCTGCTATGTCAGGTCATCTTGCTGAGTTTCTAGCCCACCTTAACAAAGAAATGCCAGAGGTCATTGCTATTCACTGTGTTATTCATCGTCAACACTTAGCTGCGAAAAAATTAAGTGGTGTCCTGCATGAAACCCTACAACTGGTTATTACTGGTGTCAACAAGATCAAAGCTAATTCCCTCAATGATTGTCTGTTCCGACAACTCTGCCATGAAAATGATGAGGAATTCGAACACTTGCTTCTACATACGGCTGTGAGGTGGCTTTCCAAAGGAAACTATTTGCGCCGTTTCTTCAAATTATTTGACACGGTTACTGAGTTTCTCGATACGTCTGATCCTATCTGAAGCAATGCAAGTTGGAACTTAAGTACCTTACAGATATTTTTGAAAAAATGAACGAAGTCAATATAAGGCTTCAAGGAAACAAAATGAACCTTATCAAGGCCAAAGGAATTACTTCATCATTCATCGCCAAGTTTGATATTCACAAGGTTACTATTGGCCGTAAAGAGCTGATTCAGTTTCCGACCCTTAAAAAATTTTCATTGTCAGAAAACGAGACTCCTGAACTCTCTGAAGACAAAATCCTAATTTTTACTGATCACCTTGACCAATTAAAAACTGACATGGAATCAAGATTTGAAGATTTGACAAAGTTACAAATTCCAGAATGGATTCTAGATCCATTCTCATTTGATATAAATAAGCTTGATAACTCTTTGCAGACAGAGTTTCTAGATCTGAAGTATGACCGTGAGGCGAAAATCATTTTCAAGCAGAGTGGTTACGAGTTAGCCTGGATGAAGCTTATGGACACTTATCCACAACTGTGGGGAAAAATTGAACCACTTCTCATCTCGTTCCCGTCAACATATTTAGTTGAAAAAGGATTTAGTTCTGTTGTCCAGCTCCTCACAAAACAAAGAAATAAGTTGGACATTTGCCTCAAAGGAGACTTGCTCCTGAACTTGACCAACATAAAGCCGGATATTCAAGCTTTAACTGAAATTCACCAAGCACAAGGCAGCCATTGAAAAGGTAAAATAAAACAATAACAAAGTTTACAAACTTTCATTTATTTTTTCAAATTTTAACTGTCAACTTTCTTAATTTTTCCAGATTACAATTTAAAAATGAAAACACATACTCCTGTTTTTTAAATGTACGTCAATGATCTTAGTTAAATTTCACTTCTTTGTTCTTAAAAAAAATCTCCAAAAAATGTACATTTTAATTTTTTTTCTATTTCATTTAAGAGTGGCTGGATAAAACTGCTTTGGTAGTTTTTATATACAGTACAATAATAAAACTGTTTAATGTAATAAGACTGCTTTATTATTTACACTTTACTTCAAATTAAAATTAGGTATACAATGAAAATGAAAAGGGGGGGGGGGCGATAGGAGTTAGTCAACCTCCAGAAAGGGGAGATGGGCCACAAAAGGTTGGGAATCACTGTTATAAATAATAATTATTAAAACTATTACAATAAAAACCACCTAAATTGGCCTGTACTTCATTCAAGTTAAAAGAAAAAAAATTCTTTTGGATACTATTACATCTTATTAATCATGAGTGTGTATCCTAAAAATGTTGGACTAATTTGATCATATTTCCAGTTTGCCAAACCATTAAAATCTTTGACATAAAGATAGTTCTGGGTTCGAACACTAGTCAGACTTGACATTACTCATTTGCCTTTGTAAGATATTTCATAACATATTCCAATACACAGTGTTGTTGAGCTTATCTGGTGAAATAATCATCTAACAAAAAAAAAATAAAGCTATCATACATGTAAAAACTGGAGCTAATCACATTTTAAAATGTGAAAACTAGATAAAATGATTGTATTCTTGTAATCCATATAATCATAATAGTAATTCAGTAACTATTAAGCAAGTAACTGTGCACTTTACGGCAAGCATGTATTCATAAAATTATTTATGAATTATATCTTACTAATAAAAAATATTTTATTTCTCCAGAACAAAACATATACTTAGAAAATTAAATATATCCATAAAAAAAAAGATATTAAATAAATTTATTTGACATTTAAATAGAATATAAGTGTTGCAATTTATAAGTGTGTACACAAAATCTATTTTTTGAAGTTTACATTTTGCAAATGAGCTCCATCTCTGCTTTTAAGATGACCCTACTAGAAGAAATTGCACACCAACAAATTAAGAGACCTGGAAGGGTATGAATGTCACCATTTTTTTAAATTGTATGATTGGCTTAAAGCAGTTATCAATATTAATCTTGTATGTGATGTTGATTTATGTTGTTAAAACCTAGCATTGTCAAAATTTGTGGTAGTTAAAATAAATATCTGTAGTTTTTGCGCAACAAAGTTTTTCAGTATGGCGACATATCACCACGTTGAACATACATGACTAGTAGTAAGCCTATCCTTGTTTTCAAAAATATAAGGATCTGTTATGCCATACAGTGACACACCAAATTACATGGTAACCTTGTTTGCTGTGTAGGATTCTCTAGTGCCCTAAGATACAACTTTTATTTATTAATATATACATTAAGGTTGAAATGGGATTCGTCCAATCATTCACAGAATTGATGATGCATTATGTGAAAATTTGGGTTCCAGTTCCTGGACAATCTTCAACTTATATAGATGGTAAAGGTAAATGCTGCGTCAGCATTCTTTAAATACTTGAACCATGTGACTTAAAAGTCATTGTTTGACAATGAATGAATGGTACAGGCTTATAACAGAAGCTCAGACAGCGTTTCAATATTATCTGATATATGAATGATCAACATGTCAATTGGAGATTCTTCATTGCTATTCCCGTTTCCTCAAAATTTTATATCCATTTACATAATCATGGCATCCTAAATTAAATTGCCAGCTAAATTTCCTATTTAGTTTTCACAGTGTTATTATTTTTATAAAAACTTTGATGTCAAAAGCATGTTTCACACCGCTCCAATAATCTATGACAACTAAATGACAAGATGTGAGCTGGCTTCTATAAGTTATCAGTGCTGACTGACACCCTGGAAGAAAATTCTGCTTATAAAAGAATGTGAAATATACCCAAATCCATGTGCAGGAGTTGTCAACTTATAAAACGTACTGAAAACAAATAATTAGAATACAAGCAAATGTAACAATCATGATGGCGCTCAAGATGAGTAGGATACCAGCCTGTCGGTGGATTACTACACCAAAACTTGTCTCCTATTGGCCAGTTTTTCTTTTAACTTATTTTATTACTTCCCATTACTCCCTCAAATTCCAGAAAGTGTCTAAATAATTAGTTTACCAAGTGTGTTCAAACATTTTTCTCAATAATCAATGGATTTTTAACTCTATTTTTTTTTTTTAATTTTAGGTAAGTAGAGGTAATGGGACTGAAAATCATTTTTTTTAATCTTAAAAAGTATTGATTTTATTGAAAATTAGATATTTGTTAAAAGTGTGTAAAATTAACATTAATTTGTCCTTTTTTCAAAATGCAGTGAAAATTCACCAAGATAGAATTTTAAATGTTACTCATCTTTATGAAAGACTTGATTCCACATTCATTCTTTTTAAAGAAACCAAAGGTTCTACATAAGAAATAGGTAATATAGAATCTAAAACTTTTCTTCTACTTATAACTTTTCCTCTTATGACAAGAATTAATAGGTTATGATCCAACAGAAGCTTTTTTAATAATTGTAAAAAAAGGGAATTAGAAAATATTTTTAAAATCTTAATATTAAATCTAATTTTAATTTTTCCAAACGCTACTTGCAAATGTAGTAAAACATAAGTGATAAAACTAATATTTATGGAGTTATTAATGATTAAAATACTTTAATGGCTGGTGTTTTGGAATTTTCAGAGGTAAATTTTGAAACTTAAATATTTTATAGATATTGGATACACATATCAATTCCATTTTTAAGATGTAAGTTTTTACTGAAAAAACAAATTGGTGGAAAGAGGAAGATTTTAGAAATGAGAGCAATTGTCTACATTAACATTTTATTTATTCTGATGTCCTGATTCAGTCTCTAAGGACACCTCCTGCAATGCTGTATGTTTGTAAATAAATTTAAACTCATAAACCAATATAAAGACACAATGGTTGTAAAAAGAACTGACTTCCCAATTTCAAACAATTAAACTTGCATGCAACAATCAAGTGTCATTTGTAGAAAATGTAGTTATACTAGGAACTGTCAATACAAATGGTTTATTGATCCATTTATTTATTTTACCTTACACTATTATCAAGGATAATGTCAACACAATTAAATTCATTATTTACTCCATACCTACTCTTTTCTGGCATTTATCCTAAACTGAAAAGTAGATACCATATTAAACTGAATAATTCTATTTCAACCTTTCTTAGAGCTCAGGTTGACAGTTACACATAGTAAGAATCTATTCCTTAATTGTACCCTAATCCACATATTGTAATTTTTTTATATACATAATCTTATAGAGTATTTGTTTCAGAACTAAATAGACAAGTTTGTTATATATTTAAAATATATAATTATTCAAAACCAAATTTATAATTAATTTAATAAAATAAATGCAAGATAATTAACCAAACATTTTATTTCCATTTTGTTCCTTGTTATTGGGTTATTAGAACCAAATCCTTTTTGAGTTCAACTGTATTTAGAAAGCAAGTAATTTTTATGTTTAATTTTTTCTATATCCTAACGTTCAGTCTAATAGAAACTATCGAATGACAATACTATACTAATCCTCCTGCCTCTTTTCTCAATAATATCAAACAGTCTGTGATTACTTGACTGAGAGGGTAACTGATCACGATTGAATGTTCCTGGGTGATGAATCTGAAGACAAAACTATCTACGTCTCCTCATCAACTCTACTCCCTCTTTCTCTTTTTAGAAGCCAACTGCAAATAAGCTCTTTGACCATCTCCTTTCAACAGACTAAGAAAGACCAGATCTCTCTTGGTTATTTCTATCATTATTACCAGTTCATTTGATGGTTCATGAACATCTTCAATAGAAGATGTTCAGCTAACATGAATAGCCTTTGATTAGGGAGCTCAGATCCATCTGCGCTTCCGTAGACGGTGAGTGACCAAGAGAGACCTTTGTTTGTATTTATCCAGTGAATTCCATAAATTTTTAAGATCAGTTTCATACTAAAATGGATTAAAAATAATTAGTCATTTATCCTGCTGGATGTACAAAAAATAGACTGAAAATTAATGTAATTTATATAATATACTTGTAGGCATATCTTTACAATTATTCAGTAAGTTATTTGTTTAAAACTTATGTACACCCTCATATAACAGAAGCAAATAGGATTTGGTAACTATGACTTTCAGAGGATACAAAAACTGTGTATCACAAAAAAGTGAAGAGAATGCACTACTCACAAGATGAGAGATCAAAGGAATAATATATTGTTTTTTGCCGATTGCCTCCTGCACAATTCATCTGAATTAGTTAGGTAAGAATACATAACACTTAACAAAAATTTGACATATTGATTATTTCAAACTCGCTAAACATACATGAAATAAGTAGAGTCATCAGTGGGTTACATGAAACATCAGACAAATTCTCCCATTGGTCATGCTGACAGAGGATCAGCCCTAATAATAAAAAAATTCTAATGCTCAGATCAATTTCCAGTGTATCAAATTCAAGCAACAAGTATGTCAGTGGTAAACTGGTTTGGTCCTTTACAAGTATTGACTGCGTGCTTTCCTCCTGGTTATGATTAAATGAGGATAATTTTTTTCATTACCTTAGACAGTAGGTTATTAGTAGAAACTGATTTTCACAACGATAGGGATCCAATCAGACTACCCTAAGAGGGCACATGCTTTTGAAAGTTGAAGATGAATACAATTTTTCCAGTATTTCACAAAAGTAACAAGTAACCTGATGGCCTACCAACTCAAGAAGACTGCCAGATGTATTGGATTTTTTTTTACTAAAAAGGATGTCATACATATACATCAACATTGAGTCCAGTTGTGAACTTTTATCAAACCACTTATTTTATGAATCTCTTTGATTTTCAGTAGCACTCTATTGCATCAAGCTTTAACAAACTGATTTACAGTCTGGAGTTGCTTTAGATGAATTTTGAATGATAAGATCACTTGTAATATCAGATTGAAAGATGAAATGGATCTTGGTATTCTTTAGACTATCTAATCAGTACCATCTAAGATGCAGCAAGAATTTCAACACCCAACAAAATTTTGTCTATTCAGTAATATTCTAGTGAATATTAAACTTTTAATTGCTGACAAATGGAGAATATGGTTCCTCAGATAAAAGAAATGCAACAATGCTGCTCATAATCTTAAAAGAATGTTAATTATTCTTAATAATGAATCAATGCAAGAATACAGTTAGTTATATGGAGCAATTATCTTCAAATGACATCAGCTTTTCTTTGTGGAAGCCATGAAATGAACTAGGTAACTCAACCCTTCAGATTTTCAAGTGGCAGTTTTTCTGTTGTGCATTAATACATCACAACAGTGCAGATAAAAAACTTTGTCAAATTTCCCTATTAGAGGATCATGTCCTATGTTAAAACATGCCACCAACCTGGAAATTATTTTATTTCGCTACATAATTTTTAATGGGTGAAGCAATTGTATTCAGTATTATAATCCTACCCTACTAAATGGCATTTGTATGTGTGTCCATCCCCCTTAGCTTACCACCAGAATGTACTAATCACCAGCAGAAATCCTGATTCGTTAGTACATGTCTCATGGTGGTCAGGTGAATACTTGTTATATTATTGTTTCTGTATATATGCAAAATATATATTAATCATATATTCTTTTATTTATGTGATTGTTTTTCTTCAAAAAATTGATTATTTATGTTAAGACAGGTTTCATTTCCTCCTATTTTATTAAACAGAAGAGATTTTATTTAAACAAGAACTTTTAAATTTTAAAAATAAAAATTTTCACTTTTTTCTTATGCTTTATAAATTGTCAATTTTTGTATTACTCTTATTAAATTAATTTGTCTAAGGCCTATTGTTAATCAGTCTTCTTACATACTTCAAAGACTCTGCATGTGTTTATTAGGAATGTATAACACTGATAGAAAAAACATTTTTAATGTGTCTCTAAGTGTGATACATTTCTTGATTTGCTTTTTGCATACATTATAGATTTGTAAATACAGGTTTTTTTTATCATTCTTCGATTTAAATAAATTACGCTTTTAAAAAAATTAAGGGAATGTATAGTTCAAATCTGTAAAATTTATAATTTTGCATGGCCATACACCTGTATTAGAATGATTTTGCTGGTGCATTTCTTTTATATATAGCCTCAGGCACATCCTGAATTAATACCCATCACTAATCGGCTAGCAAGTTAGTATTCCATTTCCCTTTATAGCGGCTTTCCATCACTGAAACGTCTTGATGGAGATGTTCACTGTGTTCGTCACTTACGTCTCCAAGGTTGTCGAGGAAAAAATCCAGATGTGAGTGGAGGAATGTATTTTCAAAGACATATTACATCCCATAGCTCTGTATGAAGTAAGAAGTTGATTAACAGTATTGTGGTAATTGTCAGATTTTTGTTTGCCGAGAAAATTTTTTGCGAATGTCTTTAAATTAAGCCTAAGCTGTACTTTCTACATTATTTAATATTAAGTTAAATACATCATCTTTGAACAACTCTTATTTGAGGACCAACAAATATTCCTTCTTTAATTTTTCTTTCACTTACATTTGGTAATTTTCGCTTTGAACATACAAAAATCCAGGCCTATCCTTCTTCATTGCTTTTACAAAATTTGTCATTAATCCTAGATTGATATGGAGAGGGGATAAAAATATTTTAGTTGGGTTCAACTAAGGTCTCATGAATAATATATTTTTCATTTAGAGTTGAATTGTCTCGTTTCTTCCACGGTAACATAATGTTTATCTCTAGCTCAGCTGTCCCATTTGCAAAGAAAACATGTACTTAGTATACCCTAACAAAATAGCTATAACTTTCAAATCACCACATATGTTCCAGCTATGTTTTTTATAATTTATTTTTTCAAGATGATTTTTATTTTATATTTATTTTTATATTTTATTATTTTATTTTTTCAAGATTATGATTGAAAACGTCTTCAATCACATTATATGTTCTTTCAAATTAATTTCATAAGCAATTGGTATTGAAGGATATTTGTTACCATTGTATAGTAGAACCACTTTAAAACTTTTTCGTTTATACTTAAATGAATCTATGAAAAGGCACTAGTCCTCAGGTTAATGAACTTTTCCTAAGTGAAACTATAAGCTTATTAATATTTGTGCAATAAACCAAATTATTTTCATCAATAAAGTACTGAGAAAGTTCTTTTTGTCGGCTTCAAAAGCCCGAAATGTTTCCAACCAAAAGTAAATTTTAATTTTGCAGTCTTGATCCTAACAGTTCAGCTTGATTTTTTGTTAAATTTAAATTCCTAACCTAGTAATTTAATTCACCTTGTAAGGTATGGCTTATTGGGAGATAATTCAAAATAATTGTTGTCGTCTTCAGTACTGCCTGATTCATCATCGCTGCTTTCAAAACATACATTCACAGGTGGCTCAGTAACTGGAATAATTTCACTGTGAGGTACAGGCCTGATTGCTGATTGCAATGAAGCATATTTTAAAGTATGTTTAGATGTTTTCAAAATTCTAGACACACTTGTTAAACAAAAGTAATAATTGGTTACATGATTAACCATACTAACTATAGGTACACCAAATGTCAAATCCTTCCGTTTACCTTTCATTCATCCTCTTAAATACACAGAATAATTAGTGCATACTATATGAGGAACCCACATCTTATCCTGATCACCATTTTTACACTGAAAGTACAAGTGATATGCTTTTCTATTTGATTTTACAGTAAACTTACCACATACATAACAAAAAGCATCCACATAATTTACACAATTTCGAGACATTATGATACTGCACTGTTAACAAATGTAAGACAGCAATAAAGCTGAACAAAATTGATTCATCCCTAAATCCAGTGCTTAATACAAACAACATAACTGTGTTTTCAGTTACATGTTTTGACCTGCACAGACATGATTAATCTAGTCTATGAAGGCTAACCCTTCAGTATTAGATATGATGTCATAATTTGTGATTATGTTATGATTTAATTCTTTGTCTGGTATTGTTTATTTATAAATAAACAAGCTTACAAATTATGTTAATAAGGTTAAACAATTAAAAATGAGCTAACAAAATAGGAGCTTAAAATGTTAACTATACATTGAAAAGTGAAAAAACTCTAATTAAAATATAAAATTTTTTCAAAAATGATGGGTGATAGAAAGATTCTGAGTTCATATTCGTTTTTAGCATCAAGAAAGAGATTAAAATAATGAACCACATGTTTGGAAACAAAAATTATGTTTATCAGAGTAATTAGCTAATACAATAATGTTATATGTATGAATTATAAGTTCAAAGATCTTAATGAAAATATTTTATATGATAAACAAAATAAATATTTTTATTTATTTGATTGAACCATGAATAAAAAAATATTTAGAATTAAACCTAACTGAAGTATTGAACCAATACAGCATATTAATCTACAATTTTGGCCATCAGAAAGATATTTTGTTGGAAGATTTGTTTCATAAACTGAATTAAATACATTAATTAATTAATTGAATTTATATTTAAACTTACAGCTGTGAATTTTCATATGGATATGATGAAAATATTGAGGGTGTACAATCTTTAAAAAATATTGTTAGAGATGCAAATTCATTTTGCAAATGAAAGATATTAGTCAGTTAAACAGTTTCGTAGATATTTGAATGATGTGTTGCTTTACAGTTTTTTAAGTTTTGCGAGCGCATTAAGTGGGAATAAAGTGCTTATGATTTCTTCCCAGATGACTGAAGATAATTTGCTTAGTAATTTGAAGGTGTATTTTGGAGATGAGTTAATTTTGAGATTGTGTTGATTACGGTTTTTATTCTACTTTCAGCAAATTGGGAGCTTGCTTTTTATGAACAAGCAAGGATGTAGTTTTTTTGTTCAATGAACTGGGATATGTGTCCTCAAGTGGAAAGAGAAAAATTTTGAACATGGTTATGATCAGCAGAATGAAGTATTGGACAAGCAATTTCCTCCAAGTATTCAAAGAATGTAATAAAAAGAAAAAATGGTGTGATGAAATGTGGATTTCGTGTGTGTTTGATTGCTGAAGGATATTTGTTATATTTGTTGAATAATGGAGAAACCTGTGTGGATATTTGGTCAGAGAGACAGAGGATTATTTAGATTCTGAAAAGTTTACTAAATGAAAATCCAGGTTTTTTTTGCCTCGAAGAGAAGTTGCTGTTCCCTCTTTTATTCCAGTTTTTAGAAGAAAAAGTAGCTCTGTAAAGAGAAAATGGAGCAAGAGAGTTCTGATTGTAAAATTGTTGTACCTTCCCTGCGTTTAATAAGTTCTCAGCTTTCTGTAGTGGAGAATACATTGATTTAAGTTTAACCCAAAGTTTAGTTGTGGAAAGTGATAAAGTTGATGCTGATGGTTTTGTTGAAGCTAAAGAGAAAAAGAAAAAAGTTTAAGAATGAGGAAGAAAGAAAAGAAGCACAAAGAGTGGCATTTATTTCAGCTGAGATTCCTGATAGAGAAGAAGATAAAGTGTTGTATGATTTGGTTACCAAGTTTATAATGCATGGACCATCTGGAAAGACTGATCCAAGTTGTGGTTATATGCTGAAAGGACTGTGTAGATTCAAATATCCAGGAAATTTTCATGAAGAGATTGTGATTACTGTAGGATGGTTATCCTTTGTATAGAACAGATAATGGAGTTACAGTTGTTAAAAAGTGTAAAGGAAAGGAATTGCATCTAACTAATATTGTTGTTCTGCATAGCCCTTATTTGATAAATAAATTCAATTGTCATATTAACGTGGAAGTATGTAGTGCTGTTAATTCAATGAAGTATATTTACAAGTATATTATGAAAGGACACAATGCAGCTGTTATTGAATTTAATGAAGATTCTGAAGATGGATGTTATGTATTAAATTATGATGAGAATAATGAGGTTATAGAAGTGCATTATGTTGGACCAGTTGAAGCAGCAACAATAATTTTGAGGAAACCTTTGCAAAAGAAGAATCACACTGTTGAAAAGTTACCAGTGCATTTGGAGATTAATCAGACTGTTGTTTTGGAGCCGATGTTTTGATGCTGATGAAGGCAAATTGAGAAAGCTATGACCAAAGATTCAAAATTGATTGCATTTTTCAAGTAATGGAGTGAATTGAAGGATGATAGGGCAGAGCAGTACACTTACCCTGAAATGCCAAAGCATTTTATTTGGCAAAAGGGTGAGTGAACGCTAAGAAAAGGAAAGTTTAGAGTGATTGGAAGAATGTATTCTGTGAATCCGAGAGATCTTGAGAAATATTTTTTAAGAATGTTGTTGCTGAATGTTGAAGGACCAAAGAGTTATGATGATTTGAAGACAATGAATGGAATAAAGTATAAAAATTTTGGTGAAGTTTGTCTGGCAAGAGATTTAGTTCATGATGATGACGAGTGGAAAAAGTGTTTGCAAGAAGCTACTGTGTTTTAAGTTTTCTAGATGATTGCTAAGTTTGTTTGCTATTATTCTTTTCTTCTGTTTGCCAGGTAAATGTAATGAATTGTGGAAGAGTTTGAGGAGTTTATGAGTAAAGAAGTGTAGCACCATTACAAGTGCAGTGATTAATAAGTGAGTGAAATAGCATATCAGTTAATTGAGAATAAATTGAATGAGCAAGGAAAAAGTTTGAAAGTTTGCCAGTGAAAACCAAAAAGCTGTATTTTATAAAAGAGGGCTTGGTGAATCCTGATCACCCTGGTTCAAAGGGTTTTTGTTTCTGGATGGTCTTTGTGGTTCTGGTAAGATGTATGGTATAGAGCAGTGAATCATTTTGCAAAGAGTAAACAGAAAAATGTGATTAATATGGCTTTTAGTGGAATTGCAGCAACTTTATTGTCTACTGGATGAACTGTGCTTAATGTTTTTGGTTTGCCTGTGCCTTTGTATTATGATTTACAGTCATCATCGATTAAGATAAATTCACAGGCTGCTGCTTCTTTGAGAGAGTGCGATTTGATAATTTGTGATGAAGCATTGATGGCTTTGATATATACTATTGAAATTGGAGATAAGAAGTTGAAAGACAAACTTTGGCTATTAAAGCTACAGCAAATTTTTCTGAGATTATTGATTTGTGTATTAATTATTCTTATGTTTGGAGTCATTTTGAGCAGAATATGCGAGCAAACCCAGAGCAAAAGTAATTTTTAGTGATTTGTTGGAAACTGGAAATTGAACAATTAATAATGAACATGATTATATTTTAAGAAATGAGTGCATTATTGAAGGAAGTTTGCATGAAGAAATAAAGATTATAAAGAGATGGGAGATAGAGCAATTTTGTCAGCTTATAATCCGTAAGTAAATGAGGATAATGAGAAAGTTTTGGCAATAATGGATGAAGAAGAAAAAACTTATTTGAGAATCGATTGTGGTGGCAAGAAAGAAAATGTGAATATGTAAGTTTTAAATAAGTATAATCCAGCTGGTTTGCCATCTCATGTTTTGAAGTTAAAAAAGAGTTTAAAAAAAAATACATTGTCATGTGTTTAAGACATTTGAGCATAAAATATGGTTTTTGCAATGGAAGACTTATTGTTAGAAGAATGGAGATTAATGTTTTAAAGTGAAAAATTTTAACTGGAGATAAGGTAGGAGAAGCAATTGTATTCCAAGAATAACTTTGATTAAAGAGAGTACACAAGGGTTTTGATTGAAGAGACTTTAGTTTCCTGTGTGATTAGCCTTTTTTTAATGTTGATTAATATTTCTCAATTTTCAATTAGTTGGTCCTGACTTGTGAAGAGAGGTTTAAGGGCATAACAGTCATATGTTTCATTATCAAGAGTAAAAGCATGAAGTGGAGTGACAGTGAAATTGTCTCAAAATTAGAGATTAAAAAGTGAGAAATGTAGTTGTTGGAGACATTTTGGATAGTCTAGATTGATAAGTGGAACAATGGTTTTTGTTTATTTAAGAGAAGTCTCAAAGTGCAAGCAGATATTTTATTTTTAGGAAGCGCGATGATGGTAACCTCCCCAAAACTTATTTCCTAATGTGGAAGGATGCTTAACTGAACGATGACGAACTTTTTTTTTGCTCCAAATTTCATCATTAAAAAAAATAACATTTTTACACAACAGGTAATCACCTAATAATAGCATTCCGAGACGCCGCCCGCCGGGGCAATCCGCCCAGAAGGTCTAGCTGCGGAGGCGTGGTGTAGGCACGCCCTGCAGCTAGTATATCTACATATACATATTATCAGGACTATATAAATTTTGCGTGTGCGGTGTTATTTATGAAATTTCACTGCCTCCTTCGTGCCAAAATTACTTAAAGGAAAGTGTTCTAGAGCTTTTACAATGAGACTGGCAATTGGCTTTCTGTAAATTTATGTACGTTCGACCCATTGGTTTATATTGGTTCATAATAATACCAAAAAAATGTAAAGAAAGCTTTCTTTTTGAGTTTTCCTTTTTTTAACGTTTTATTCATATTTAGTTAGTCCGAAAATAACAGAGAACAGTAAGGAGCAGGAATTTTAAAATTACTTTTATTTTAAAAAGTTTTATACTGTATATAAAAAATTAAAATAATGTTGTATATAAGGTAATAAAAGAACGTCTGCTAGGATTTATATACGACGCTTGGGGATGTTAATTTAATGTCACTTATGGTCGGTCGCAAAGACGACTGAAAAATATGTTATTAAAAAACTTTACCTATATTAAAAAAAATTGTTTCGTTAGTCGTTGTAAAAGTTTGTAATTAATTTAAAAAAAAACAAAAAAAAACATCTTAGCAACATACTGACTCGTAAATATTGCTACTACTCATTGACATAATTTGTTTTTTTTTTTCCATCTATTATAGTATGTTCGTAATATGACATGAATTAGTTTATTTATCAGTTAATTTTTGAAGTTTACACAGTAATAATATCATACTTGTATTATTTAATAATAATAATTAATTGTTTTTTATGTGTACAAAATGTAATAAAAAAAATTGATTATAAAACATAAAACTCTACACTTTTTATGTTTCTGTTTACAGGTACGTATTATTAGATCTGAAACGGGTATCTATTGAGCGAGTACAGCTAGTAGTACATTTGACACGACTGCTTGACGGCCAACAATAGAATATTACTCTAAAATATAGGGATTTGTGTAAACGACAACTCACACAGTGTAATGACCGCTTTATGTTTATTCATTCGTGGTTTACGTCCAGAATAATATCCCATCAATTTAAAAATGTTTAAAACGTGTAATTACTAAAACGGTATTTATTGCGAATTTCATATTTGCAAACAAATATCTCTCGCTAAATGGATGAACTCAAATTATAAAATAGTACTTCTTTAAACACCTGGACCATTTGTTCTCTCAAATGCATACTAGTTCCTTGAATATATATACCTCTATCAAAACTGTGCTATATGTAATTTTCCTGTTTGAAATCCAGGTTTTAACTGTCAGTATTTGTTATAGTTGGTGTAAATTTCCCAATTGTTGCGAATTTCTCCCTTCAGTCATCACTGCTCCCGTACTTGAACTCTGAAAGGTCATTCCTGTTCATAATTTGAAAGTCGTAGGGGATGAAGGCAGTGATATAAAAGGGTTGATTTATGCGTGTATTTTATTAATTATTTGTTAACTTCTTTGATTTTGTATTTTTCTCAAGTAGTTTTATCAGCAAAATAATATATAGTCTTTCATTAAACATTAGTATTTTATTTTTAAATATGAATTTTCAATTCCGAGATCCCAGAATGGTATCCAGTGAGCCCAGTGGTTTGTGTCTGTTGTCATGGCCGTATTTTGAACTTTTGGAAAGTGTTTGTTAGTGAATTTGTTAAATTAAATAATTTTGTGTATATGTGTGTGAGTGTGTGTAATCAAAATGTTTTAGAATAATATATGTTTATTTTGAGTCATGGCTCAAGAAACTGATGAAATTAATTTAACTCCTCAAGAATTACAGGTGCTCTCCGAACTTGACAGGTAGGCACATCATGGCTGCTTTTAATATAAAGTTTGCCGAAATTAATTAATTATTCAAGTGATTTATATAATTAAAGCCAATAGTTTTAAGTATTATTTAGAACTATTAGTGTATTATTTACCTGTTGTGTTTACTAGATTTGTGACAATACTTTAAAATGACCATAATTAGGTTATGTGGCTTCTTTATAAGGTTATCATGTATTTAAGAATATATGTGCTTAAAAAATAGTCTACTCTAAAGAAATTACCGCATACTTGTGATAAATTTTTAAAATTTAGTAAAATGTTTATTGACGGGTCCAAATTTCGCTTGATTTTCAGAAGTAGGACATCTCTTCATTTGTGCCCTTATAACTTTGTTATTTGTTCCTACATATTCTGTGATATGTCTTTCGTTGCATTTAAGATTCTTGCTTTCTTCCTAATGTCCTAGTTCTGTTATACAGATGTGTAGACATCTACTGTTGTTTTATACAAACATGTACTGACCCTTTTGGTGGTTGGTGGAAATAGTATAGAATTGCTATGGTGTTTTTGTTCTTATTCTGATTTTTTGTTCATTATTTCTTCTTTGTTAAAAATAAGTCATGAACATGATTTAATTATAATGAATGTTTTAATTTACTATAGTTAGTAGGAATTTTGAATTCTGGAATTGTCTAGTTAAAAAAGTATGTTTTGATAAATTTATTATATTCTAACTTTCAGTAATGAAAGTAGTTTGGTTAGGAGATAATTAAGCATTGTTTTGTTAAATGTCAATGTTTGTAAAATGTAGGTATTTATAAAAGGATTTAAATGGCACAGCTTTTGGTGTAGTGAAATCATTGGGATTTAGTTAATGGGATTGGGCAAGATACTACCACTTGTGCCATGGGAACCAGTATTTACGAGTCATTTCATAACTGCATTTTACCTCTTTCTTTTTCTGTTTAGCCGCCTGAACTACCGTCAGGTATTACTTCAGGTAGTGCATTTTACCTTGAATTACTTAGTTGCACAGCTAACTGCAAAAGGGATTAGATTACATTTTAAAGTATATCTATTTGATACTGATTATATGTGTTATTACTTTTTGAAATAGAGTGTTATTTTAATTGAATTCATATTATTAAATCGTCATATACCTAATTGAACTTGTATTATTAAATCTTTATGTATTACTAAATATTACATATTATTGTAAAATAGCCAATTTAATGTACATATTACTTTGTAAGGCTCATGTACCTAATTGCATGTAGCTTATTTAATCACTAATGGTCTAGTGGGACAGAAGGTTGTTGGATAGCAGAATTATTTCAGCTCTAGATTTTTGAGAATTAATTCATGGATAATATTTTATATTGTATTTTTCCTCTGAATTATTCAATTAGTGTCAAAATCTGGAATTTTTGTTTTTCTTTACTCATAACAGTTTTCTAAAATTAATGAAAAAAATTTTAAGTAAAACAAGTGTTGGTTTTGTGCAAGTTGAATAATGATACCTTTTTTTTTTAAATTAATAACAATATTCTATTTTTATCAATTAAACTGCAATACCAGTCAATAAAAATACTTGAAAAACAAAGAAAGTGAGTTTTTAATAATATCAAAGCAATATGATATGATTTGAAAGCTATAATTAGTGCAGTGCATGGTTAAACCGGGAAAAGTTTTGCTCAGAAAGAAAGTAGCTCAAGATCTGTGTCGATCATGCACTCAAATAATGTTTGGGATTAAAGTTGATATATTTCCATCATAACTTTTTAAATAAATGTATTTGCCCAAAAAAAATATGTTTTTCCTCTAACATAGCATACAGCTGTGTACTAAAATCCAGTAAAAATTGGAATTGCCTCATTGCCCCAAGCTCCTGAATTTAGAATTTTAATCAGTGTATAATCATTAGCAACAATTTTTCATCCAGATTACAAAAAGACATAATTATAGCTAACTTCCATTTATCTGAAAATATAGATATTGTATCGCAAATTTAAAAAAAAAAAAATTATATAGAACTCTATAGGCTCTAATAACATGTGAATGAATTCCTGCAATTTTGTAAGAAGTTATCCCATCATATTCAAAAGTTCCTCAAAGTTTCTTGACTATTAAATGATTTCCTCTGTTATACCCAATGAGACTTAAAATTTGGAAAAAACTTTGAGAAAAGAATAATCGGAGAGGGTCATATATGTCATTTTATAATTTATATAAACAGATAATAAAAGTTGGCAGAACTATCAGGAAAATTGGAACTAGTATAGTGCTCAGTATTAAATCTATTAATATTTTCAGAAGATTATCTCTGTCAGCATAATTTTTATCACTTTTTTATTGTTATTTATATTTAGTTAAGAGAATTTATATATCTATAATGTGTTATGCAAGTTTTAATATTTAAGAGGGATTGCAAAGCCTGAAACTGTTTATCTTGATGACTGAATTATTTTTTCTTCCTAGCAAACCTGTTTTTCCTTTTTTGTTTTTGTGAACCAATAGGGACATTTGGTTTATTTCTAGATTTATTCACCCTTGGAACAGACTATATAAAGTTAAAAAATAATCTAATATAGAATATCCCAGCTTCATTAAACATATGCACAGTTGTACACACATTATTGACCAGTCTCCCTAAAAAACAAAACAGCTCACAAGAATTAGGTTTTTTAAAGTTATGTCGAAGTACAATGTCTGGAATGCCTTAGCATTTACTGCATCTTATAGCTTTCAGAACATAAGCGATGTGTGGTCAATATTCAGCAACCAGTACTTCTTGGAACATGTTGCATTAGTGTCAAGTTACACTGGATCAAATCAAATGCACTCTCAAATTTACAAATCCATAGCAAAGCAAAAAATTAAACAAAAACTTTTTGGTTGAATGAAGACTTTGGTCAATAAAGGTATGTGTAATATACAGTACTGTTAAAACTACATGAAATTTATTTGTATTTTATATTGGAGGATGAGGAATCAATTTTGGGTGATTAAAAAAAGGTTTATATATATGTATTTACATTACCAGTTGTTTCAGGATGTTCTTACCATAGTTACATATATTCTTATCATAGTTATATATAACCGGATGTACATAACCGGATCCGGATTGCTTATCTCAATATTTTGTACCAGGTGGTTTATATTAATAGAATTTAATACATGTATAAATATATTAATAGAATTATAACCGGATTATATACATAATCCGGTTGTAGATATATCCTCTTTTAAACATAATGAAAAAAGTTCATATATACATAAATGCTTTGATTTATAAGTACACTAGTAAATGATTTCTACTCCAAAGCTAAGTGTACTAAAATTTTGGACAAAAATTGCTGTTTTTAGTTGTAAATATGATATAAATTATATTATTTAAAAACTGGATTCAATAACTGTTATTTAAGAAGTTTCTGAGGAAATTGTTGTAAAACCTTAAAAATTGAAGTGAAAAAGTATACTTTTTTTAAATTTGACATAAATTTACTTTGTTAATTTGCCAACAATCGGTTATAACAGAAAATTTGAGTATACTACTAGTTGTAGAAGCCTCCGCAGCAAGGCCCTCCGGGCGGGTTGCTTTGGCGGGCGGCGTCTCGGAATGATATTATTAGGTTCCAAAATTGATTACCTCTGGTGTAAAATTTTTTTTTTGAATGAAAATTTTTTGATGATGAAAATTGATATAACGAAACTTAAATAAGAAATTTAACTCCAGAAATTGATACTAATGATTCGGGATTTTCCGCTAGTGATTGGTACATCGCGGTGCCTACTTTTTTGTTATAGTTCATTATTTCATGAAGAAAAACAATCACATAGATAAAAAATATGTAAAAATTTTTTTAAAACCACTCTTAAATTAAACGTACTAAAAGATAAAAAAATAATTTCAGGGCGGTATCTCAGAATGCATTTCACAACAAGCTTTTGATGGTGGTATGTAAGATTATGTAAAAGTCACGGCTTCAGATTAAAAATTAGATTTTTTGTCCAATTTTTTTTATACGTGTTTGCACCCCACTCTTTACGCTATTCATCACTTATAAGAAAAAAATTGGCAAAAAGATCAAATTTTTAATTTAAAGCTCTGACTTTCACATAATCTTAAACATCACCATCAAAGCTTGTCAAATCCATTCTGAGATACCCTCCTAAAATTATTATTTTTTTCACATTTTGTGCGTTTAATTTAAGAGTGGTGTTATACATTTTTTTTTTACATATTTTTTATCTTCTACTTTTTAGACTGCATAAGTTTATTCTTAATAGTTTCAGGTTTGAGCGTATTTGGCGATAGATCGGATCGTTACGTTTTACGGTGGGCGAATGCAATCAAAACACTGGGCTAAACAATTTAATTTCCAGTTAACCAAGATCCTCTATCAAGAGTGTACCCGATGCGTTGACCAGTTAGCGCTCGACCTGCTGATACATACGCCGTTTGAATCTTGAAAATAGAAGGAACGTTTGCCGAGATATTACGTGGCATACCATCTCACCTTTCCCCAATTTCGAACGGCGCCCCGGGGGCACTTGAAAATATCATCATTCCGACGGGGAGGTACCATTGGGAGCGGACAGGGAATGGTTGCTAGGATCGACCGTTTTCGAGATATTTGCGATTTTTGTCCGAAAATTCGGATCCGGTTAAAAATTAGAAACTTTTACCAAAACTTCGATATATGTATCGATATATATTTCGCGCGCGCGTTTATATATGTACACAAACACACGAGCGCACCCCCCACACACACATACGATTTGTCGATATGTAATAACATAGCAATTATAACCTGACCATCAATAGGCACATGTACTAACGAATCGAGATTTTCTGCTAGTGGTCGGTACAGTCCGGTGCTATGCTAGGGGGGGGACACACATAGCCACATACATACACATGTCCTTTAATAGGGTTGAATTATTTGACTTCTAGAGTAAAAATCGGAGGAAAATTTTATATATGTATTAAATTCTATTAATATAAACCACCTGGTACAAAATATTGAGATAAGACAAATCGGTACTTAGGTATTAGCCCGTCGACTAATAAATTGCAAACTTTTGGGGTATTATTAATATCACTACCAACCATTATATTACATTTTTATAACCACTCAATTTACTTATTTTATAAATATAATTTAACCAAACCTAATCTTTGCTCACTAACTTTGACCAATTAATTTATATAATAATATTTTAAGTATTTATGAATAATAAATTCAGTACTTATTGCTATTCAATTATTTATTATTTAAATTATCTAAACATTACTGTTAATTAGTTAAGGTTAACAAACGTAGGTAAAGTTTCGTTAATTTATATCTATAATTAGAGCAATAATGCTTATATTTTTAATATTTAAAATATCTTGGTGATCCCGTAATTTTGAAGTATTTTCAAAGTTACGGGATCATTATGGTTATGATCAATGGGCTGTCATAAGAACCGATATATCTTACCTTAGATTTACCATGAAAGTACTTCATGATAAATGCAGCCTGTATTTCTAGACATAAAACTTCATCTGTAAATATAATCTATAATTAGAGGAAATAATAATTTTTTAAAAGTAGCAACACATTCACAGAACTGAAGAAAAAAGAGAATGCATTAAAGTTCTAGTACCATTAGAGCCCTAAACATTAAGCTATTGAACAAGTATTTTTTGATATGGAAAAGACTGCTTCTCACAGCTAAACCATCTTCGTAAGCACATTAGGTTGTTTATTAGGTTGAATTAAATTAAAGAATATAAATAATTTTGTTTGTCCTTTAAAAAATTAAAAAAAAAGTAACAGTATTATTACCCAGTATAGTTTACTGTTACATTCGGGTTGAAAGTTAAAGAAAGAGAGACTATTTACAGATATTGGGAAGTAGGACTTTTTAAAAAAATTTGTCAGGTTTATTTATAAGCCAAATCCGAAATGTTAAAATTGTTCTAATGATAATTATTTTAATTCTAATTTATTCCTAATGATAATGATTTTAGTGACATTGAGTAAGCTTTGAAATTACAATTGTGCTTATATACAAATGATGACTATATAGATATTTTGTAGTCATGCACTAAAGATATTATCTGATTATTTTTACAATTAAATCAGCAGATTTCTTTGTTACCCCTTAAAAAAAAGAATTGTAAGTAAAGGTATAGAAATGACACTCTTTAAAGTAAAATTATTCAACATCTTCATATTTTATCTTCATACTGATGTATGGTTGAAATGAATTTGAAATTATTCTTCAGTGCTGATTCTTTGATTCTTACAAACCCTAATACTATAGGTAATATCTAATAATTGATTGCTTTGTTTGGAAAAGATCAAAGATATCTTTTGTATATATATATATATATATATATATATATATATATATATATAGTCTAGTGAACTAGAATATTTATATATTTATCAACTAAGTAAAATCAGTTCTTTTTTTTTTTTTTATTGTATTTGTCCATACTTTGCTGTGTAATAATTGTGTCAAAGACAAAAGTATAACACAATTTTCCTTTAACAGAACAGAAATCAACAATGCCTTTTACCTTATGCTTATTGTTTTCTTTATCTTCATAGTGCTTTTGAGGGTTTCCCTCATTGTCAGATAATAAAAACTTTTTTTAAATTGTACATTAAACCCAAAAGCATTAAAATTATTTTAATTTTTTGACTATTTTAATTTTATTTTTATAATATGCTATAATTTTAATGTTTTGTGTTTGTATGTATATATATATATATATATATA
>JAAAKQ030467882.1:0-24032 GCA_010016005.3 Zanna intricata | reverse complement strand
ATCAAAAATTAATTTAAACATCAGGAAAACATTTCTGAAAGTATATGTTTGGAGCATAGCTTTATACGAAAGTGAAACTTGGACGATCAGAGTACCTGAGAAAAAAAGATTGGAAGCTTTTGAAATGTGGTGTTAAAGAAGAATGTAACGTTTATTTTAGAAAATATTAAATATAATATACTTTTTTTTACTAATTTTTATATATAGAGAAACATGTCATACTGAAAGTCTTGCAGATTAAATATTGTTTTCATTGGTCACTTTGAAATTTAATTAAAATGTTCCTTATTCACATTACCAGATTTCAAGTTATAGTAAAAAATTGCAGACAATTTAAGTCAGGTTGACTATAAGGTATTAAAAATAATAAATAACTACTGTACTGTGTACTAGACGAACTCCTAGTAAATAAACGATGTGATTCTCTTTGCCGATGTCGTGCATGTTGTTTGAAATTGCGTTGTATTCTTCTTCTCTGTTGCTGTAGGTTATAATTTTATTTGTGTTCATTACTGTATCGATGTTGCTTACATTTTAGTTTTTCTGAATATAAAAAACAAATTGATTTCTCATTATTTTATCCTCTTCAGAAGTTTCTGTAAGATAGGTACTGATGGATCTAAATGAGGTAATCCAATAGCGTAATTAGGTATTAATGTTATTTATTAAAAATGTTATTTCATTGACCTACAGTTTTATTACTTAATTTTGGTACTAATTGTATAACTGTATGTCCATCTTTAAGTCTTGCTAGTATCGTTGGTGTCATCACTAAATAGGCGTGGCATGCTTATTGTTATTATCGACATGCGTTTCGCTATTTTACTGTATTTGTGAAATTATTGTTTTACTGATCAGTAAAACATTGTATATTTTTCCATTTTTTTCCGAGAAAATACAGATTGTATTTTGAATTTAATCGCTTTGATGAATCCTTTCAAAAGTCATCGTTTTACAGAAAGTGGTAATTTGTTTTTAAAAAGCATTTTCATACTCTTTCAGAATATTGGGATTTATCTCCAAATGGATCTTCACCGCTGATTATCAACACCTTTTACCTCAACAGGACATATATATATATATATATATATATAAAGACATCAAACACAACATGAATATTTTACATATAACTTTTAAAAATCAACTCTTACAAATCTGAAGAATATGAAATTTACAAAGTTTGGCAGAAAAAACATATGTGAATAAGCACAATGTAGATCAAATATAATATTATCTGATTACATAGTTTAGAGGTTTTCTACTGTTTTAGAAAACCTGGTGGCACATAACAGCAGAACTCCAGTGATTAAAGGGGCTGCTGCTTCTTAGCTCCAAAAGGTCCTTTGGAAAAAGTTGTATTTTAAGTGATTTATTTAATTTAGTCTTATTATTTTGTTCTCTGAAATTAGATTTACTGTTAGTTTTTTTTACTTTAACCTCGTATTTATTTAACAACATAGCTACAATCTTGGCAATGGATAATCTACAACTAACATTTGTTGTATGATGTGCATAATTTACACCAGGTAGTTACTATATAGGTAAGATGATAAGGATATGTAAAATTATTCAGGGAAGTTGTGATTTTACATCATATAAATTGACTATTTTAAAACTACTTTTTTTTTTTGTTTTTTGCTTTCTTTTCCTTCTACTTTTCTTTGCATTACAATTTACCTATATAAAAATGAAAATAATTTTAAAAAAAAGGACAATTTAAGGAATACGTTTTCTTTAATAAATCAGTTCAAGGTGAAAAAATTGAAATGCTTCATAAAAAAAAGAGGAAGAATTATTTTGTTTCTCTTGTGAATTGACTGAGGCAGTTTTGGTAATTCTGAGCAATTACTTGATTAATTAAAATCTTTTTCATGTTTAATATACCAAAGTAGGTATTCTTAAGATTATTAAAACGCATATCTAAATGTTGGAAAGCGGGTTACCTGTGCATGGTCAAAATCCATGCCATGTTATTCTAGTCAATTTGGAATCAGTTTTATGAGTTTTTGGTTAGATTTAAGAGTTTTGTGAGAAAAGGAATAAACCTCTAACTAATCAAATAGCTGTCTGAGTCAGCCACTGAAGATGACTAATTACGCTGTTCATAAGGTGATCAATTGTACATATGACTAATAGCACAGAACATATGACATACTGACTATATTTCTATTTAAACATAAATTTAGCCAGTTGTCCTATGAAATGGTGTTAAGTATTGCCACACCTAGGTAATTTATTTCTAACCTCTTTCTACAAATTCTAACCTTAACTCATGTTAAAATTAAAAAACTGTCACAGTTTGGTGACTGCTAAATAAATCAAAAGGCGATATGTGAGCATGAACATACATTCAGATGACTTGCAGTGCAGAAGGAAAAATTACTAGTATAGATGCTTCATGGCCAGGCAGCACTCATAATAGCAGAATTGGGAGTTGCAACAGAACAAACATTACACTCTACTTCAAAATTTTTTAGTGCTGTTTGCTTGTTGGGAGACAGTGACTACGGTATTGCACCTTCCTTAATTATACCATTCATGAAATCTAGTAATACAAAACAAAAAATTTACAACACTCAATATGCCAAAGAACGAGTCATAATAGAGTTTTTGGACAGAATAAGAAACTTTAGAAAATCTGATTCAAATAAAACTGTATAAAGTAGCAAAAGTTGCAGTTAGTTGTGCAGTATTGTATAACATTGGGAAGAATCTAAATGATGAATGTGAAATTATTGAAGGTGAAACAGAAGATTCTAATGAAATTTTAGTAGGTGAAGAAGCGAATGAAGAGGCAGACACATAAATTCATCATAAGGGCAAAGAAAAAAGAAATGAAGTACTAACAGCTGTACTTGTTGATGAACACTGAAATAAAATTTGTCTTCATCTTTCTATATCCTTTTATAAATCCTAAATATAAATGTTTGTTAATAAAAACAAAATTGAATTTAAAATGTTGTGTGGGTAGTTATGTATAAAATTTAAATTTAAAAATATTAGTATTTTAAAAAAAGGAATAATTAAAATAAAATAAAAAATTGAAAACCAAAAAATATAAATATGAAAATATGTTTTGGATTTGTAACAAATGATGTACAGATCTATCATGCAATACAAGTATGTGATCTCATATGAGTTCATCATGTATATATGTATGCAAGGAATTTAATACACAAGTGCACACACATACTCATGCATAATGATCACATGCTCAAAGCAGGAAGTATGTACAATGTAGCTTGCTTATTTTTTAATTATTTTTAAAACATTAGGAAGGAAAAGGTACGTTAGGAAAATTTATTTACAGAATAAAAAAAATTACTTTAATAACAGATTTCATTCATTTTTGTCATACTCTGAATGTTCATCATTAGCTGCCCCGTGTACTGTTTTATTTTCTGTTTTACTGTTGCACGACACATCAGTTTCAGTTTCTTGAAATCCAACATCTTCTGTTCCAATTTTACTTCTTCTCTTTTCAATTTCATTTCTTCCTGCTTCCTGATGCATTTCGACTCATCAGTTTCAATCACTCGTTCAACATCAGAAACACTCTGTAAGTTGTTAGTTAATAAGTTGATTGTATTATATGTCGCAAGATTTCCCTTTTACACATCATCTTGTTGGATTTTTCAAGAGCTGTAGGTGTGTTAAGTTGCTCTTCCTTAGTGACGTGTTGTTTCCCTTCTTTATGCTCTATACTATACTACTTGCTGCACCTGACATCTGTTTCAATGATGGTTTTTCATATTTCTCTAATAATTCAATAAATTTCTATCTACTGCTGCAGTTTAATCATTTTGTTTTCTTCTTATTTGTTTTTTTCATCCATGTACGGATGACATTCTGTTTGGTTCATATTCATTAATTACTTAAAATTAAGTAAAAGAATTATGTATACTGCAAGTACACTGCGAAAAATACTTATTCCTATCAATATTTACTTATAAGTAAAAGTAAAACTTATTCACTTTTAAGTAAATATGTACTTATTGTTTACTTAATTGGTATTTACTTTTCAGTAATAAGTATAATTTATTTACATAATCCACAGTCTTGAGTATCTTGTCATGTAAAACTCTAAAAATTGTTTAGAACCTTTTCTCGAACTTTAAGACACCTTAAAACTTAGGATTTGACATCTGATTGGGTAACCTGAATTTTTTACTGTAATTATAGGAATGAGAAAAACATTTTAACTTAATTTTGAACAATCTGTAGAAACAGATTTTGTTTTTTTTCTGTTCATATAAAATTAAAATTTACAAGTAGAATTTAGATATTTTCATTCATATTTTTAAGACAGAAATATTTAATTTTAGAGCAATAAAAAATTAAACAGTATTTACAAATTGTGTCGGTAGATTAGCAAACAATTTTTTGTACTTGAATCAAGACAGATCTCAAAATTAAACAATTTTCTTGCCCTTAAAACTAAGTTTCAAAGTAATTTATAATTAATTCATCAATTCCAGTAATAGCATTTGAAAACAACCAGAACATTGAAGACAAAATATTCCACATCCATTTAAGAACTACTATGTGTTCAACATAAAAGAGGCCCCATCATGTGGTTTAGTCTATAAATAATAGCTTATTAACAAACGCTTTCATATTAATATATGTCAGGTATTGAAAATGATATCCATTCACTTCTATACACTTGTCAACAAGTTTGACCATGATCCTAGCTACTCTTGTAACCTGTTTATTTCCTGGATGGCATTGGTAATGTTTGTTTTCAATTCCTATGGTGTGTGTAGATTGCTCTATAAACAACTTCTTTTGTGCTCAAATCAACTACTCACCAAAGTGAAATTATGCTTCATCTGTGAAAAACCTTGGATCTAAAATGCCAATCTTGCCTCTAATGAAGTTCTTGGACCATTGACAGTAGTGAATCCCCTCAGCGTATCAGCATCAGTTAGTTCAGGGAAAATCTGCATTTGATACAGATAACATTTCAGCATTTTCTTCACTGCAGTGTGAGCTGAACCTAATTAAATGTTTTCTCCCAATTAAGTCTCTGCAAAAATTTATGAGGAGATCTTGTAACCGCTGTTTTAATATCCTGTACGATCTGCATTGATAAAACTGACCTGTATCTGGCAAGTTTCTGGTCTATCAGTGAGCCTGTTTCACAACATTTTTTAACTAATCTCTGAATAATACTTTTGGTGCTTCCTTTTCAAATTTCTTCCTGAACTTTCACCGACACAACATGAAATTTTGTCTCAAAATAAGTTCACATCACAAATACACGTTTTTCAACAGGTAACTGCATTTTAAGGGAACACACAGTTACACAACCTTGTTCAAAAGCCAATGCTGAACACAGACTGACAATACTCAAAGGTGCAGGCAATATATAGTCTTCCCTGCTCCAGCTCCAGTCATGCCAACATCATCCATATTATTTTACCTATCTCACACCAATACATGCCTTGTAACAAATATATGCATTTAGTATAAACTACTGAGTGATGTGGCTTCTTTTAAGTTGAACACTGTATTAAAAGATTAGCAGTCTGCTTGAAGAAATGTATTAAGGCCTATAGAATTTTTACATGCATAGATGGAGAAGCTTTTGTTGTAAAATATTTATATGGTTTTTTTTTTTCAGAATTAAAATATTAAATAGTATTTTAATAAATACTTTTCTGTTGATGGATTAATGCAAATTTTTGCCTCGTCTGTAATTTTTGAGATTCAGTTCCAGTTGTGTACACTTTTAGAAATACAGTAATATAAGATAAATAGTATTTACCATTGCAATTCTCAGTTATTTTAGAGAGTTTTAGTTATTTAATGCTTACGTTTCACTATTTATTATATACTTATACATAATTTCTTTGTTTTTTGCTCATTATTGTCTCTAAAACCTTTGTAGAAATGCTATTTTTTAAATTGTTCAGTTATAATCTTGATTACAGTTTGTTTTGTTGGTAGATGTGTAAAAAAAATTGTAGGTAGATAATTTTTTTTTAATTTATGATTTTTTGTGATAGGTTATTAAAAGTATTGAGACAAAAGGAAATCTGGATCTAAGTGTGTTCAAAGAACCCCGTGGAGTATCAAGAGTACTCCAGTTAGTAAGTATATTTGTAGATTACTTTCCTGCAATCATTGTAACTTAATTATTCAGTGTCCCTCTAGTTACCAGTTTTGCCTTAAATAGATGGGAATTTTTTTCAACATTTCTAAAATTTGTTGGTTTTTGTTTGTGAAACTTTCAAGTTTTATTTGCTTTAATTTTTATTTCCTAAAGTCTTTAATAAAAGTACAATCTCAGTCTAAAAAAGAAAACAATTTTTCTGTAATAAGCAACTGAACTTTGTTTGAAACTTAAGTGTTTATTCTGCTTTAAAATTTTTATCATAAAATTATTTAAGCAAGTAATAAAAGCAAAAGAACAACTTTCCTAAGAGATCATTTAACATTATATTTATGATAAAAAGTTTAATAGAAGGAAAAAAATTATACTCCATTGAGATGAACAGTCTACTTTTCACAATTTATTTAATAGGTCTTTTATTATAAGAAAATTCTGAGAAACCTTTGTTATTGGTTAATTATATAGTTTATTCGACTATTATACTGAATTAATATCAAGATGCAAGGTTGCTTTTTATATATAACTATTATTTGATGTTGTTTTACCATTTATTTTGAGAACATTCTTATTTAATTGCAATTAATCTAATATTAACTTGTACTGCTGAATATACATCCTACCTTGCTTCAACATTACTTTGTTCCCACCATCTGTATTCGGCTGTCATCCATCTAAATATCTGTGAAAAATCACGTGTAATTATACAAATTTTGCCTGCACAGTTTTAAAGCCAGGTTGTAATTTTTATACCTCCAAATGTTTATAAAATTATTTTTGCAAGATATTGATATCTACTAACTTTTTTATATTGTTACCACATGCCTTATGTAAATCGGCGAATGCAAGGATGAGGGAATGTCAGTGGGATTGCAGTATACGTACCCGGGTGCATAAGTGGCACTCCCACCACATAGCTAGCTGCTTGCACATATACCCTACTATAGCGGTGCTGCCCCACCACTACAGGCTAAAATAAAGGAAGGCTTCTTGGTGTGAAGTGAGATGTCGTTGTCGACTACTGCCTGGAGAAGATCTAGAAGAAGAACAAGAAGATGGAAAAAGACCAAAGGAGTTCCCTGGTCGGCTCAACGTGGGACCACCCCACTAGAGCAGCAGGCCTGGCCAGCCCACCAAGGGAGCTACTGGATGCAGATGCTACCTTCCCATTCCAGCTTGCCGGACTTCCATTGCCCTGGCCAGCAGACGCAGCTGTGAGAGCCGGCCCAGCGTAACGTGGGCCAGCTCACGTTACACTGAACTGTAACATGACAAACACAAGAACAGCTTTTCTGAGAGGTACATTATATTATAAAACATTAACATTATATTTATGATAAAAAGTTTAATAGAAGGAAAAAAATTATACTGCATTGAGATGAACAGTCTACTTTTAAAAGATCATTTTTTGTTGTAGTGAATTTTTCACTATAAAAGAATTAAAAAAATATTTTTTCTTTTAATTTATTTTAATTTTATTAGTTCTGATATGTAAAACCAAATGTAAACTGTTTTAATTTTTCCTAATGACTTTATTTTCATTAGAATTCACAACTTTCAGGATTGTATCTTAGTTTTTATTTATTCATTGCTTATCATATATTAAAGAAAAATAAAATAAAATGGTAAGATAAATTAAAATATCATTTTAAAAAAAGATTGCTGACACACACTACACGTTAATTTGTGATATTTATGTGAATTAATGTAGAGAAAGATTACTTTGAACATTGCTGTATTACATTTATTGGTAATAGGAAATTAAATTATTTTTACTATGACTATAAAACAATTAATCTTTTTTATCTACTTTAATTATTACCCATAAGTCATTTATAAATTACTATAAATAAAAGCAGTTTTATTTAACTTAGAATTATGTAGTTAGTTAATGAATCCTTTTTTTTTTTTAATTCAAGAAAAAGGTATTTTAACAAATAAAATTATAAAAATCTCTAGCTAAATTAATAAAAAAAATTATTTATCTTAAAAAAAGCAGTGTAACATACAAGTCATGTTTCTCACATTAGTGAATATTATCACTAATTTGCTGCATCTTTATAACAGATTTTTTTTTCTTTCTGACGTAATATATTTTACAAAGATAATTGTGTATTTCATATTCTATGATATATTTTTCACAATTGTCAGATAAAAAGGATCAAGAAAGGGAAGTCTGTTAATACTTGCAATAAACGTGTGGAACCGATCGGTCTATCTGCACATTTGTTTTTAATTAAGGTTTTAATCGTAAATTTTTTAATTAAATTTTTCATCTTGCATATTTGAAAAACTAATTTTACATAAAAATGGTGCATTAACATCTGGGATTGTTAAAAAATGTTTTATTGGTAATTTTAGATTAAAAAAACCAAGAGGTGATATGTAAGGATGAGTTGCAAATTTCCTGTGAACTATACTTACAATGATGATAGACTGCTTGTTTGATTCTCAAAGAATTAATTAATAATTATTTTGATGTTTATTTTCATTGTACTTTTATAGTATTTTTATTCCAGGTTATCGGTACTTTAGCAGGACTAGCTATATATGTATATGAAGGGATAGAAACAGTGAAATTATGTGCTCAAATTATTTCGCTCACGTATAGTTATCCATTTGAGTAAGTAAAAAGCAACTGATATCAAATAGAATTCTATTAATTTAAATGCATAAAAAAGAAATATATTCATCATAACATTATCATGTAATTATAATTTTTAATTCAATTTATTCAGGTACTTAAAATATTAATTAAATGTTTTAAACAAATTTTATTATCTTTTAAAAAGTTACGAAGATTGAAATTACTCAGGTAAATGGGGAAAAAACAACATATGTTTTATGCATAATTTCTTCAGTTTGTACTAGTTTTCTTCAAATAAATTGCCTTTCACAAGATTAACACACAAAAGAACAATCTTCAGTATGGTATAAAATTCAGTTTTTTTAATCATCTTTTCACGTTTATGAACCGCACTTCATAATATATCATTTCAAAGACAAGCTCTTTTTCTTTTGATGACAAATAGTTTAGTAAGTAATAAAAGTAAGTAAGTAAATTTTGTAATAAAATAGCAAAGAGAAATGCTTCAAACCTGTTTTTAAAATTGTACAGGGAGTATAAAAAAAATATTGGGTTTTAAAGCTATTTAATATCTGTTAACTTTGACTTACAATAATGAATCAGTTTATTATATAATTATTATATTAAAAACATTTTTGGAGTGTTTTGCCTAAGATAGTTTCAGAATCTATTAAATTAATTTTAATTAAATTTTGCACACTCATAGAAAGCACCAATCAGAAGGTTTTCCTCTTTGTTTGATATCGTTACATTAAAAAGAACTGGAGTTATTACAAATTTTATTCACTTACCTCCTTGACATGCTCATGAGTTAATCTGATAGCGCACCACATTATTTGCTCTACCCCTCTGTTGCCATCATTATGTTGTGCAGTTTCTTCAGTGGCGGAGTTGATTGGAAAAGTTTAACAACACATTAAATCTGTAACTTTCCATTTTAGTTTAGAAGACTCCAGTTTCCAGCTAATGTATGTTTTGCAATGACCTTCAATAATTTACGTGGTCAAAATTTATGTATAGCTGTTGTAGATTTATAAGCCGCTTACTTTTTTCATGGGCAATTGTACACAGCATATTTTCGAGTAAACAAGAACAGCAAGCTCTTTATTTGGTGTGATAACAGAAGAACAAAACTATAGTTTATAATTAGGCGCTGTCGTAAAAATGTTTTTAAAAACACTTATCTACATTATTCTATGGAAATAAAGATTTCATCTATTTCTATTTACATGAATCATGTTACTGGATGTTTATAAATATCTCAATATCAAATATTGATTTTACTTATTGAAGACACATGAATGATGAATCTATTACGTCATACTTTGAATATTCATAAATCACAGTAAGAAATTACACATACTATTAGCAATTTATGAACTTGACAATTGCTACAAAAATCATAGTTCGCGTGTGAAACTGCAGGGTTCGGCTAGTCACAAGTAAAATAAAAGGGTAACTCGTATAGTTTTTCCTGCAAGTGTTTATTGTGAGCTTCTTTTGTCATGCAGGACACATCCATCTGACAGGAGAGTTTGTCCCATATTTAAAATGGCATATCTAAAAATAATGGAAGAAACAGCTGCTTTAATCATGTCGTTCAAATCAGGTAGATCAGTAGGTAATGGAGATGCATACAAAGATCCTTTATAAAACCCCAAAGGAAAAAACATGAGATCAGATTGGATGAACTTGGAGACCACTGCAAAAAAGCAGTCATCGAGTCCATGATGACAGACTCAGTGGTTGGGGAAAATGTCACTCAATCGATCCCATATAAAGTTATGTCAGTGAGGAGACACACCATGTTGCTGGCAAATAAAATTCTCTGGTCCATCTTGAAGTTGAGGAAAGAGCTATTTACACAGCATTTCCAAATAATCAACTCCTGTTATGATTGTTTCAGCCAAAAAGAACTTTTTAATTTTAGACAGGCTTGTAACTTTTCTTACGGGATATTTCACAGAAAACATTTAATTTTGGGGAGCTTCCTTTTCACATTGTAAGACTTCATGGGGATTTTCTGATCTCCAGATGTGGATATTACGTGTGTTAATTTTTCTACCAAGATGAAATCTGTACTCATCACTAAACACAGTACGATCGATTAAGTTGTCATCTTCATACTGCAAAATTTTGATTGTCAACTCAGAGATATCTTAGTATTTCTTACAATAGGAGATAGTGACTATGCACAGTATAGTTGGTAGGCTTCAAACGATAATGGCTGTAAATAGTATGGATGTGTTTGTAGGCATTCTCTTAAACATTCCATACTGGCACTGCTAATTTGCAGCCGGCCTTCCCAACAAACTTATTAGGACTACGCAGGACAGACTTGCTGACATTCAAAAGTTTCTTCATATATCCTCAGGATATATCTCGAAGGGAAGTGTCCTGTACACTTCCCTTTACATAGACGTCTGACCATGTCAAACCGATTATGCAATCGATGAATAATGTTGTCGCTCAGAGGATCACAATTAAACTTCATACAGAACACATTTTATTGATTCATTATTATTATATTATATTATAGAGACATTACTATTGATTCGTATTTAGCAAATGCCAAAACCAAACTGGTTTCCATTCAGGAGTTGCCATCTATCCTAATGATGTTGTCAAGCTGAAAGATGAGGAATTTGCTTTAGAGCCATGCTCACTATTACAACTGGCATTTTTGCTTGTCGATTCTAGCCTTAAATCAACACTGTATACCTCATACAATCCATGATGATGTTTATTGTTTAATAACCAAAATTGTCATCTAATTTTAGTATTTAATTTGTTGTAAATAGTTCTTGAGTATTTCTCATTGCTGGTTTAATTTGACATTTGCTTAGTGTTCTTCATTTTTTGTATTTAAATTTTGTAAATTTGTTATGCTGATGTAAATGAATACCAAAGAACTTAATTTACTATTTACTGTTTTAATTTCATTTAAAGCAACTAGTTTCAGAGTGAAAAATCAGTGCTATAGTTTGTTTACTCTCTTTCACAAAATTGAACATAACATTTTAGAAACTGGATTCACAATACATATTACCTAACTGAATTGGTTCTATTAGCAATCAGACTCCCCATTATATAATAGGATTAGTTCAGAATGTTTTAGAGTAAAGCCTCTTATTTTATATTTTTGAATGAAAAAGATAAATGTTATTGCAGAATTGAGAAGGTAGAATCGCTTCAGTCTAGAAGTTTAAGTTAGATATATTCATTTTTTTGTTTGTTGTATTTATATCGTTGATGTAGTCCAATTTCTTTAGATTTAGCTCTCTTTATTGTGACTCATGTTATTTATTGAA
Organism: Zanna intricata; assembly: GCA_010016005.3. Classification (NCBI taxonomy): domain Eukaryota; kingdom Metazoa; phylum Arthropoda; class Insecta; order Hemiptera; family Fulgoridae; genus Zanna; species Zanna intricata. The sequence continues at coordinate 12,019 of JAAAKQ030467882.1, read as the reverse complement.
TGAAAAGAAGTATTCCCATTATACAATTTTTTCATGTAACTTATAGAATAATTTTCATGTTTTTAATGATCCATTTCAGTCAGTTTCCGCGTGTCAGACTGTATAAGCAAAAATTGATGATCAAAGTAGCTTAATAAAAAATTAATTTAAAGAAAATTTGGAATTTGTTGTCTTGCACATATGACAAATGTTTTGTACGATTTAAAAAAAAAAAACTTATGTGCTATGAAACGGCTGTATAAATTTTGCTTGCTATTTATATGTACGTCTATAATTCTAATTAATGCTGTTTGCTTTTGTTTGCTTGCTCAGTGATGGATGAATTTGTAAGTAATACTGTTGAAATATGTTATGTTTTTTTATATAATTTAATATATTATACCATATTTATTTTAATAGATTTTACAAACTTCATATTTGATGTATTAATTTGGTGACTATAATTTTTTTGTAATATTTTACTGACTGCCAATAAGTAGCAATACTGCTTATGTTCTTATTAATTTGAAGTTATTCATTATTGAAATTTATTCTTTTATCATTTTTATGGTAAAATGTTTATCTTTAGTATCATAATAGATAGATTCATTGTGATTAAAATAATAAAGAATATATTTGTTTAAAACATGTTTTACTGTTTTTCCCTTTGATTAAAATAAGTAAATATTTATAAATAAGTATAATCTACTAATTGTTAGTTCTAAATATTTTTTTAAATAATAAAAAAATGCATACATATGTTTGAAATAATGATTTGTAACTGCAATTTTTACATTTTTAACTGGTTTTTGCAGAGTACTTATATTTTTATTTTTTTATCAACTAAAATTTACTTTTGTTTAGACATCTCTTAACAGAGAACAAAAATTATTGAGATAGTAAATTAAATAATAAACAAACATTAACAGAAATCATTATAAAATATAATTTCATCAATATTCTGGTTCAAATCCTGTATTGTTAAATAATGTATGTCCAAAGATAGCTGAATTTTTTTTAATATAATAAACATCTGCAGTACCAGTAGATTAAAATATCTTGTCTTTTGTTCAGACAATTCCATTTGACATATGGTATTACTTTTATTGTCAAAAACAGTAAAATATCAAATTAAAAACAGACTGTAATAATATTTTAAATATATTATAATCCAGACAGATGTTGTTTATCTCTTATTTAATATTCTACCATGGACTGAATATAAAACTTTATATAATTTTTTAAAAATTACATAAATGATGTGATTTCCAATTTCAGATTTAAATGAAACATTTGTGTGTGTGTAAACATGTTTTTTGCTGTGTGTTATAGTTTTAAGAAAAATATTTTAAGTAGGCTAGAGTCTTAGATTCAGCCTAAAACAACTTTTATTCTGTATATCTATTTAAAAGAAGTTATACAGAATAAACCTAATGTAACTATTTTCTAAGAAGTGTTGTTTGTGATGCAAGAAGTGGATGGCAACCATTTATTCATTATCATTGCAAAGGATAGAAAAAGTATTTGTGTTTAGGGCAATCGAAGTGCTAGATTTAGTAGTGAAATGTCAGGGTGTTTGTTTTTGAATTGCTGCAAAAAAAAGATATTGTATAAAAAAAAACGAGTGACTGTGGATTCCATGAAAGAAGGATTACAGAACCAAAATTTCTAGTGTGATGTGATAAATTTAAGAAAAAATGACAGTGATGAAAATTGATTAAATTTGCCAAGCAAAGACAAGCTATATTTTATTGCATAGTGTATTTATTTTTAATAACTTTTATTTTATTTTTAATAACAAAAGTAAGTGTGTCACTCTGCAGTAGGATCATCAGATTAAAAATTAACCATTTTTTAAAATCATTAAATTTATCTGTATTTTTATACAACTGCCGAAAACAGATGTAATGTATTTATGATGTACAAGTATATGTATATGTATGTCTGTCTGTTTTACCGTAGCAGCTCAACAGCTGAATTGATTTAAATGTATGACCCCAAACTGCAATCCTTATGCTACTGAGAGTGTCATAGACTATACACACACGTGTGTGTGTGTATATATATATATACACACACATACACACACCTATATATATGTGTAGTAGTGGAGATTTACCTGTTGAAGGACAAACTTTAATGAATTGAATTAATGAACTGCAAGCATCTTAACGCCGTGTTAGCTGGATTTGAACTGAATGATTCACATCAATCAAATGATTAATATTGCAAAAATAATAGAATAAAATAAAATAAATAGTATTAAATTAATTAAAAAATTTTCTGTTTAATAATAATGGACTTCCCATGGGGACTGCGTGAGAGGCTAGAGTAAGGTGATGCAAGCACCTTGTGTGACGCTAGACCAATCATCACCATCAACTGGTAACAAACGGGGTGGCAAGGTGCAATGGGGTGCTCCTATAATATTTTTGCAAACAGTTGTCCGATTTTTTAAATTCAAACAGGGTGGTAGGTTAAAGGCTAACTTTTACATGCAGAAGGTACAATCTTGATTATGGTTATTTGAAAATATTGTTATGTTTTTTGCAACCGATCTTCCAATTTTAAAAATTCAAAGGGGTATTTCTTACTATAATACAGAATCATGATGGAACCAAACCAGAACAAAAATTAACTGTTATATCAAAAAAATTGATTGGCCTGCTGAGAACAGCTTGAGCTTGGCAAGTTTCCACATATGGTCTTTGTATGATTAGAGGTAATGATGGTCAGCATTGGATTGAGAATAGACCCCACTATTGTCGAATTTAGTGCTTTAGGGTGTCAGGAAAAAGTGGATGGGGTATGCTGCCTTTAATATTGTGCTGGGCTATGATGGTGCATAAACTATAAGGGACTGCCCTAGAGAGCCATTGTAGATCTGAGCACCCGCATCTTTGCCAAGGGCCAGGTCTACATAGCACGATGTCATGTGAGACAATTGCAGAGTTTAGTCATTAGTTGTTTGTTCCCAGAAAATTGCTATATGATCAGTACAATAAAAAGTCTCTTGAGGAACTCGATTGCTTGAAACTAAACTTGATTACTTAAAACAACAAATTTTGTTTATAAAACTAATCTCTCTACCTGCTGCTTTACATATTTCTATCAGCCACAGCTGCATACAAAAGTTATTACATGTATATGCATAGTTATGTAGCAGTATATAAGTTATATTATTATATGCAAGTACTACTGAGAATTTTGCAAAAAACTATTTATTAATTCTAATATGTAACCATACCTTAGATCCTAATACCAGTGTGTTTCAAACTATGACTACTGTTGAAGATGTTAGTCCTAAGTAGACTTTGGAACCAACACATTATTCCTGACAATTCTTTTTTTCAGGTTGACTCGGGTTCAAGAGAGTGTTATGTGCAATAAAACATCAATAACATTACAGTTAGCTTCAGATGATAGTTTTTCACAATATTCTGAGTATTTTCTTTTTGTTTGCATATTATCTACCTTCTACTGTATAATTTCAATAATTATCTATACAAAGTGCACATCAACTTATGAAACAAATGACAAATATCCACTTGGAGTAAGTAAATTCATATATTTTTATTCTTTTTAATTAATTTATTTGTTTATTATGTCATATCATCTATTTTGATAAATATCAGTTTTTATGTTTACTAACAAACAGCCTGTCGCAAAATTGAATTTTGTCTTCAAAATTAATATAACAACAGGTATTAATGTTTATTTGTTTAGTTTGAGTTGTACTGAACTTGTATTTTCCCAAAGTAATCTTTTGTGGGCTAAGCTTTAAGGTAAATTATTAATTGGAAAAAGGAAATGTGACAAAATTTTATTTTGAAAACCAATAGTTTTTGTAAAAAAAAAATAAATAAATAATAAAACAAAACTTTTATAAAAGCATTATGACAAAATTAGAATTATTGCATAATTAAACATGCGCAATTGTGTATAGAGAAGTTTTTTGAAGTATTAGATATTTTACTTTTTTCTCAGCCATGTCTACCTGTAAAAAACACAAATTAGTGATTTTAAAACAGAAAGTCCTTTATAAGAATTTACTGATTTTCATTCATGCCTGTATTAAAAGTTAGCTCTTGAAATTTTATCATATTTAAGAAATACTTTGCTATCCAATTATATATATTTGGTTGTTTTTTTTATAAGTTTTTAGATTCTGTGAACTTGTACTGAATATTTTTATGGTCATACTGTGTAATTTTGTGAAAATATTTAATCATTACTTCAACAATAATATATTTGAAATTGATTTTTGATATTAGATCTTTTGCCATCTTTCTTTAATCAGGTGATATTACTGATTTTGATACATTGTTCTAATAAGATTTAAGCGGCACAAACTTCTTTGATCGCTCATCGTACTGCAATCATTGTTGTTTAACTATAGTGATTTATGGGAACCAGTTTATAAAAAAAACAGCTTCAGATATTGGCGTGTACTGTTATTTTTGAAATATTACTCTTTGAGATGTTCCAGGCAAGGACTGTTGTAGTTCCAATTACAAGGCTATTGCTTGTTAAGAATGCAGTTAACCTTGTAATTGAGGAATTTGGATTAATTTTCTGTGCTGATGAAAAAATGTCATTAAGTTTTCATATTAACATGAAGTAGTTTATTCATTGAAAGTGTGCTTTTTAGTCGAATTGATTTTTAAATCTATTATATTTTCTTTTTAGGATTTCATTGGTACTGTTATAATTGCTGTTTTGTGGCTATTTGCAAGTGCTGCCTGGACTCATGGCTTATCTGGTTTGAAACTTGTTACAAATCCATCATTTGTTCAATCATATCTTGTGCAAACATATCGTGTTGATGTAAAAGTCAGTAACAGCGGATACTTTGGATTGAATGTATCTGCAGTAAGTAAAGACATCTGTATTTTTTTAAAAAATAATCTTGCTATTCTATCCTATCCTTATCCTTATTATTTTGGGAATATAAGAAAAGAACTTAAATGTGTTTGTAACAAATTTTGTTGTTACACCTAATGAAAATATTTACATTATTTAGTGGAGACAGATTATATTTTAGGTGGAAAAACATTTATAAATAACACTATTGTGTAGCAGTTAATTGAACTGTATTGCAGTAATGTAGTTGTTTTCAATTAACAGCACAAAAGATGTTACATGTCTTAAGTTCAGCCAATAAAAATTTGTAACTGGACCTACAGAAATTGTAATTTGTAATTAAACATACAGATATATTTCTTTTATATAATAAAAGTAAGTGTACATTTATTACAAAAAACAGTTACTTCTAATTTTACTGAGTCAGCAACAACATTTGATTAATGACTGCGCTCAAGTTCAAGTTGTAATTTGTCTTTGTTAAAATTTTATCTTTCAGTAGAAGCATATGTATTCCAAATTTCATGAAAAAATTTTGAATACATATTCGTCTGTACCGGTGGATTTACTCTTTCTTTGTAGGTTGATAGACTTCTAGTTTACTAGTCTTTTCATCGATTTCAGTTTCTTGTTACTCTGGTAGATAATACAGTAGCTAATATTCAGCAAAATTTTATTTCAGTTATATCAAAACTTACATCATTTCTACGTAATATAAATTTATCATGTTGTTTTTAAAATGTTCCAAAAACAGGGTCATACTATTTGTTACATCACTGATTGTTTAAGAGTTGTAGTTATGTCTTGGTAACTTAATTTCATTACTAAAAAACTAGTTAATAATAATAGTTCTTAGTTAAGTGTGTGTTTTTATTTTTCAGATATTAGGTTGTTTGAGCTTCTTCATCTGGGCTTCTGATCTTTGGTTTTTATATAAGGAAACTGTTTGGTTTCAAGGTAGACGTGGAGAGGCTGTTGGTTCCCCAGCCTAATAAAATGGACTTCTGTAAATTTAATGTTATCACACATTAGCCAGTGAAGTATGTTACTTAGTTTTCTGTTAAGAGTTCTTCCACAAGCATTAATTTGGTATCCAGTGTGGTGAAATAATGTACAAAAAATGTAATAAGATTTTTTGTTGTATTTTACATTTAAGCTGTATAGATGCAGATTTGAAACTTGTATTAATCTATCAGTGTTTCCTATCTAGTGTTGTTACTAATCTATCACCAGTGAATTTTTTGTGCAAGTGATCATGTAAAGATTTAATTATCTGATGTGAACTCTTTTTGCCGCTGACTGAATTGTATCTATGGAATTTCCATTCTTGGTGTTCTATCATTACAGTGTATAATTTTGTTTATTTTTTGTGTACCTTAATTATGTGATGTATTTATTTGATATGAATTGCATCATTCTTATTACTGAACTATATATATATCTCTTAATGCTTCATCTTGTAACCGTAAGCATAGATTGTTGATTTATTTAATTTAAACTCTGGTTTAAGCATGAAATAGGGACTGTTGCAAATAAAAAATGTAGTTCGCATTCCTTAATAGTTTTCAGGCAGTTTTACAAAAAATATGAAGTTTATTTAATTTATTAATTTGTTACCGTCTTAGAATTTTATGTATATAAATCTTTTGCGTTTTCTCTTTATGTAAATTTCAGGACTTCATGTAAATAATTTTTGGTTTTAAATTCTGCCTATATAATCTTAAAAAATGAACATTATTATATACATCAGACCATTTTTTTTTATTTTTATAAAATATGAAAAATTAATTAGGTTTTTATAAGTTATACTTGAATGCAAGAAATATACAACTGAATCAACTATGTGGTCATTTGATTAGCATCTGAGGTTGAGCCGGCCTCCGTGGCTGAGTGGTAGCGTCTCAGCCTTTCATCCGGAGGTCCTGGGTTTGAATCCTGGTCAGGCATGGCATTTTTCACACACGCTACAATTCATTCATCTCATCCTCTGAAGATATACCTTAATGGTGGTTCCGGAGGTTAAACAAAAACAAAAAACAAAAAAAAAAAAAAATCTGAGGTTGAATTTTTGTGCAGATTTTAACTATTGTTTCAGTTGGCAGTGTATACTACATTTGGCTTGTTACTTACCTTCAAGATAATACCAGTTTTATAATATATATGAATTCAATAATAGTCAGGTTACATTACTGAGTTGGGTTAAAGGAAAAGTTTCTGGCACTGAGAGTAAACGTTATAATTATGATTAATATTTCATCCTTCTTATTGTTATATATACGTACAGTGTAACATAAGCTGACAAACATGATGCGAGCGAGTTCATTAACTGTACAAGTACTGAGTTTGATTGAATGAATTTTTTAATTTTTTTTGTGTCTATTACACCTTTACATCAGGAAAGAAAGGTTTTTATTTAACAATGCGGTAACGTTTAGTATCATATTTGTATGTGTACATGCCTATACATGGGTATGAGTAATCTTCACTAACTTTTGTATCTGGATGTGAATTATTAAAAAAAATGTTAAATATATTTGGAGCAGGTCAGCTTACAGTCATCAGTAATATTGATTAAACTTTTGTACTATTCCGCTCTTACATTTTCAGTGTAAAATCCAATAACTTATCAATGAATTTCAGTAGGTGTCGCACTATCACAATCAAAACAAAACAGAAAATCGGCGTCAGTATAATCCTTAAATGTACTATAACTTTTACTAAAATAATTGAATTTTAAGAGTGATCTTCATCTGAGCAATTATAAAGATTTATGTAAGTACTAAGCATTCAGTAGAGTATGTCTTTTCTGCTGCTGCTCACAATACAATTATAACTACAATTAAGAAATTACAGATAAATAAAATAATTATTCACTCATTTGTCAACAATGTTAAAATGAATTCTTCATAATACATGAAAAGTAAAATTCACTGTATGTTAAAGTTTACCTTGAGGTTTAATAACATACATAAAATAAAAAAATATAACAACAATATCAAAACTCCATACCACTCAATATCACACTCCAGAATTTTATTTAATGAGTAACAGGTTCTCAACTAACCACCAATGCAGCTTATTTTTAAAAGCCTTGAAAGACAGCTTCAGCTATCAAAGGAATTGAAGTCGAGCTATCCTTTGAAATTTTCAGTTTAACCAGTAATGGATACAGAGTTTGTTTATGCCTTGTATCATATGTGTGAAAGTCAAATCTTTTGTTGTAATTATTTAAATTGTTTGTTGTGTTGCCCAGTACATAATATATGATCATTATAATGATTATTATATTTATGATCATTTATAAAGATTAATCACGGTCATAAGTTTTAATAAATAAAGGTTTGCAGTGATCCCCATTGCCCTTATTTAACATTATTCTTACAGCCCTCTTTTGACAAGATAAGATATCTTGAATACGAGCCAACTGCCCCCACATACAAATACCATAATTGAGGTGACAGTGAAATAGGCTTAAATAAACCATTTGCAAACCAGTTGTCAAGTTTATGTTTTAGTTTTCTAATTTAAAAAACTATTCTTGACAATCTGCTAAACAAATGTTTAATGTGAGCCTTCCATGTGAGAATGGGATCTAAATAAAACACCCAAAATTTCACCTCATCTACAACATTGGTCAACTCTGTCAAATCACAGGTCATAACCTGGGGTCTTGTTATCATTTAGGATATTATCATTCAGATGGCATTACAAGAAAACCATCTCTTTACTTTGAGAAAGTTAGCCGCTTGCTTTCTTCAGTTTTTGTGGACTTAAATCGACCAATGAAAAAGTAGTATCATCAGCATAGAGCACTGGAGGTGGAAGTAGAAAAAGGTGCAGTGATGATCATTTATCATAAAAAAAGAGAAAAGGACCCAATATAGAACCTTGTGGGACCCTAAATTCATTTACCCTAGGCTTTTTTTCCCATTTACTCTGTAGGTACAATATGTTGTTTCCAACCGTCCTTGTTTGAAATTGTTATTATTTTCAGTATTTTCCCTTTCAGTCTTTTAAAAAAAAAAAGCTGTTAGATTTATTAACTGTAATTCATATTATTAAAAAACTAAATAAGTAGGTAGTTTTTCCATTTGTTATAAATTTCTTTAAAATTGCTAAAAAAAAAAAAAATGGTCAGTTATTTTAGAATCGGGGGACTATGTTTTTAATTTAAAGTTACATTTCAAAAAGGGTCATAACAGTAATTTACATAGCTGAAGTAATACTTTTGCAGACTGTATTTTGGTAACACACTGTTCACCTTTTTACATACTGTAATAAAATTCATGTTGCTCTAAGAATTCAAATGTCATTCTTTCTGTGATGTAACTATAACAATGTGAAATGAATATTATTTTAAAAATGTACTGTAAATTTTCCACTGTAGTCCATTAGATTTGTTACTTTCCACGTCATAAAATATAACAATAAAAACTGTTCAACACTTCAAAATTTTATCTCAGTTTTTATTTAGTTGATGTTTCAAGCTGACATTAAAAAAGAGAAACATAACTTTTAAAGTCAGAAACAATAAAAGTAGAAAGGAAAAGAGTGAAAGGCTTTGATTTATGATCTTATGGGAGGATGTTGCATTGATAAAATACAAAATGAAGAGGCTTTAACATAAGTAGGAGAGGTGAGAAATTTATTGCAGAATCTTGTAAAGGGACAAACTAGGTTCATGGGTCATGTAAGATACCAATTTAGTTAATTTTTGGGATAGATGAATGTGTGTGTAGCGGGTAAAACTTATTAAAAAAATAAAAATTGGAATTGCCAAAATAAATATCTGAATTCAGGACATAGTCAATAATTATACTGAGGTTAAATGATTAGTACAGAACAGGAATGAGTGGAGAGTAGTATCAAACCATTCAAATGACTGACGATTCAGAACTAAAATTGATTTATAAGTTACTTTTTTGGTTTTATTCAGATTCTGCTAATTTCTTCTATTTCAGAGACATAACAGCATCAGTACGAGTACAATTTTTAATACCACATACAGCATAAAATTATTTGTATAAAAAACAAAAGTAAAACTATAAGTGCCACTTAAATTATTTAAGTAATATTTTTTCATATTTCTGTATTGTCATTCAAGATTATGGAATTCACTAACATTCATTTGTATTCAGCATCAAAGATTTCATCTACTGTATTCTTATATTAAATGTTTGCCCCTTCCTGAAAATTGTATTATCAATAAAATAGTGCAGCATTATTTTTGCCATTGTATGCATATACACAATTATATGTGCACACATGCTGTAATATTTACATGTGATCACACTTACAGACTAAAAAATATATTTACACTTCAGTTTACCTTAGAATTCACCGTATATATAGTTACTCTGATAAAAGTAATCGCCAATATTATAACAGAATTATTTCTTTTTTAAAAAGAAATATGTATAATAATAATATTACTTTACTTGGTGATATGAAAGTGTTAAGCTGTGAAGTATATTCTCATCATATAATTCCTTATTACAGTATATCATGAGTGGTTAATGGGTTTTAGAAAGGCAGCTTCATGTTAAAATACATTCTCTCCAGTTTAATATTTCCCAAGTGTGATAATTTGATTAGTGGATCTGTAAACGTTTGGTTATTATTTATTATTAGCTTCTTCCATTAATATTTCTGAATCATTTTTTAGTTTTATTTTTTTTATTAATCTGTTGCAATTGAATTAAAATTACAATAATATTTCATCTTATAATTCTGTTAAAGGAACAAAAAAAAAAGAACCGTTCAGCCAACAGTTAATATCAAGAATTCTTTGTGGTGCTGATTACCTATCTTATTAAATTAGCTGCTGATGGTCGGTTATTTGATCTATTTGTAACAAAATAGCAAACTTTTGGATTTCTTTGTACTTACTTTAATTTTGTATTCTATTCATTAAAACCTTTATTATTATTTTTTTAGTTATGTTTTACATTATTGTACTTATTACTTTTCAAGCTTTTTTTAGTAGATTGATAGAATCTCTTTCTTTGATCCAAAAGTTTCTTCCCGGTGTGAATCCCGATCAAGTATTGTTTAATTCATTTCAAAAGATTGCTATATTGTATTCCCTGAAGTAGGTAGGCATCAGCTGTAAAATCTATCAAATTTCCATTCACCTATCCCAGACGATAACTGGGATAAGTACAGAAGAAAACAAAATAGTTGGGTTTTTTAAGGAATTTTATGATGTTAATTAGAACATAACACGCAGATATCTGTCAAATGATTTATTTTTAAATGATGTTTTTTAATCAAACACTGTTTTATTTTGTATTATAAAATATTATTAATATAGTATTATGAATTATAACATACATGACATGATTCTAGATCGTATCCAGAATTAATTCTTTGTACTAACTATTACATCCTGTTGTATAAAAATACTTAAAAGAAATGTTTTAAAAAATAATTAATTTCTAACTATTTTTTAAAAAACTTTCTGGCTATTTTCATGAAATACTTTTGTCAGCCAGCGATAGTATACTAATTGTGTTACTGTAATACTTATAAAACTTATAGTAAAACATTCATCTAGTTACAAGTTTTGGATGCTTCACAATAGACATTCTGAAACAAGCAGCTCAGATTTATTATTTCTGTATTGATTTATTTATATATTTTTAAAGTGTTTTTAACTACATTGTTATTCAAAAAGAAATTATAAAGTGAAAACTGAAGTATTTGAAATATTTAACGGTTTTTAGATGCCATATTATTCTTACTTTATAATTTAAATATGCGAGTTATTTGGATAATTAACACTACTTTTGCTTATTATGTCTATGATAACCAAGCAGTGCAGAATTATGTTTTCTGTTAATATTAAAATTTAAATGTAAGTTAACACACTAATGTAAACTAAACTACTAATGTAATAAACTTAATTGTTGAGTCTTATAAAATCTTTAATTGGTTAGAATAATAAGCACATTTATGGATAACATTCCATTCATGTTGTTAAGAGTTTTCTGTATAATATGTAAAAAAATTTTTTATGATCTTATAATGTATTTGATAAAATAAAATAAGTTTTTGTAGTTCACTGTACATTTTCTTTTTTACATGCAAACGTGTTGGTTTATACAGGGTCTGTATAATAAGTAACCGGACTGAGCCTGCCCCGCGCCGTCATAGCGTCTGCTAACCGGTATCTGGT
>JAAAKQ030467871.1:0-24034 GCA_010016005.3 Zanna intricata | reverse complement strand
GGGAGAGAGGGAGGGAGGGAGGGGGGGGGAGAGGGAGGGAGGGAGGGGGGGGGGGGGGGGGGGAGAGAGAGAGAGAGAGAGAGAGAGAGAGAGAGAGAGAGAGAGAGAAACAAGTGATTGGTATTCCATTTTAATACAACAAATTTTCAAAAATCATAATCTATCACTTTTTTTTTGATTTTGATGATATTTGGTATATGATATTTTGTATAGTAGGGCTACATTATTATCTGGAAAAAATACATGCTGTGAATTTTTTGGATGTACTGTTCATGGTTAGAAGGAACAGTGTTTTTAGCAGTTTTGATAGCTTCATTACTCATAAACCCTTTTGAGTAAGAAAATATTTTTACATGGTTTTAAAGTATATAAAAAGTACTTACTGCTGTAAACATTTCAGACTTTTGCCACCTGTTCCATATGTGGTTTTTGGGTCCCAAAAATGAGGTATTTTCAGAATTTTATGATTTGGCGCCCATTCTTTTAAAATGGAGGATACACAGTAACATTCCAAAAAAGAGTTAAAAGGTAAAAACCAGACCTGTTACCCTAAGCCCTTTATTATTTATTTTGGGCCCAAAATTTGAAAAAAAAAAAATAACATTAATTTGTAAACGTAACTTCAGTAAACATTACAAGATTTGATTATATAACAAAATGAATTTTGTGTACACTAAGATGAAGTCCCATCTTTACTCTTTCCAAAAAGCTCTTTTTGACCCTCTATATAATGTAAAATAAAAATACCACAGCTCATGGAAAAACCAACGAAAATTGCTGTATTTACCTGTTGGCAAGTTAGATGATAGTCTATTAATTTCAAGAAATTTTTTTGTTAAATAAAAAAAAAATATTTTTTGGCCACTACAACATGAATAGTTTATCACAGATTAAATATCATCAAAATCAAAAATAGTAATGCACTGATCATTTGTTGAATTAAAATGGAATACTCTGTGAATTAAGTGGGTACATTTATATTCATATATTGTTAGTCCCTGCAGTAAACTGTGTATAAATATGTCAGTTACACGATTAAACATTACTACAATTATTATAGCATGTCAATTCTCATCAGTTTCTCTAGGAAAAAAAACTTGGCATGGAAACTTATAATTCTAAGAAATGACTAAGTCATTATTTTTGTCAGTGATTTTTATCTTACAGCACAGATTGCAAATAACAGTTAGGTTACATAACCTGAAACAATTATATAAAATAAAACAATCAAAATGTATATACCCAATACTTTATCATAAAATTTCAAAATCATACACAAAATATTAAAAAAGCACAAATCAAATCAAAATTTCCAAGAATTACTTTGGGTAAAAATATATACAAAATTAATAAATAAAATAGTAACCAAAAAAAACAGATAAAATTTCAGTATTTAATTTCCTAGAAATGTTCATTAATCTCAGAAAGTTCATATTTGATACATATTATAAACAGTTGTTTAAAAAAAATAAAGTAACATTTAAATAATTAAAAAGTTTTTTTACCCACCTTACCAGCAACAAAGATGTATTTATTGCTTAAGATCTTTCGGTTTATTTAAACCATCAGCAGGAGATTAAAAATATTACAATAAGTTAAAAATTTAAATGAACGTACAGCCATGACCGAATGTAGAGTACACTTTAAGAAATTTATTTAAGTAATTGTTTTACGAATGATGAACATACAGGACACTGGATAGAATGAACAATCTAAAACATTGATTATTGAAGTTCCAGTATTGGACAATTCTCCTTGCTGATCTATTTCATTTGAAGGAGGAACTAAACTTATAGAATAATATTTAAAAATTAACAAACTATGAAAACAATATAACTCCCTACACAAGAAAACTCTATTTTCTACTTTTCTCAAGGTGTTTTCTCTACTCTTATTTTTTTACTGTTCATGCATTAACGTTTATATAATATAATACTACCTAATGCGGAAGAGAAAAACATCCCAGCTCTGGTCTTTCTAGTGAGAGTCTCATAAACAACTAATAATGTTCTAGCTTCTAATTAATTATAATGTACAATATGAATATACTGCATTCAGAATTACAATAGTTATAATTATCATTAGCGATATTCTACATAAAAAATTAAGCAGCTAGCAACCTTACAACTGAAATTAATCTGAAGAAGAATGCTACCTTCAGCAATCAAAACAAAGCCTAAGTAATAATACTAAGACATCAATTATGAGACAGTTTTTCCTTTCAGTAGACACATGTACAAGTGTTCAATAAAATTAAAAAGTCTTCAGCACACACTAATTGAAAATTTCTGAAACAAAGCCAAGTACAAAGTGAAATTCTAAAAGTTATTAAGCGAGAAAAAAGAAACAAACATAATAATGCAACATAAATGACAAAAGATAATTATCTCAAATACAAAGAATGACTGATATATTTACCCATATTGGATCTGGATATTGTACGAGTTCACGGACTTGAATGCCGATTGCTTCTTTATCTTTATCCCAATTTCGTTCCAGGAAAACACTTTCGGCAAATTTCCATGCATAGCCCATTGTAGGTAAATATTGAATAGATTTTTTTGCATATGCTTTGCAATTCTAAAAAAAAAAAAAACATTAAAATAAAATACATAAAACTAGTATTTTAACAATTAACCACTAGAGAAATGACAATGAGGTTTTTTGAAATGTTAGAAAATATATAACAAATTTTTTTGGTAGGTAACACAACACAATGAATAAGCGGACAGCATGAACATTAAAATATCACACCAAATGTTTTTACACGCTGTTCTTAGTCAATTACTAACACAATATTTTAAAGTTATTAGTTCACCATAGTACATACATAGTTCATACTACATTTAAGTATATTTTTCAAATTTTTTTTTTTTTTTTTAGTATACAAAGAAGAAATCTACAATATCAGTAAAACATATCATGTAAATCTTAGGTAAAAAATTCCTGAAACAAACAAAAGTTCTAAATAGGATAACTTTCGGTGTATTATCAATTCTTAACAAACCATGAGTGAATAATTAATTTATTACAGTTTAAAATACATTCATTAATCTTTTTTTTTGATAATGATATTTAAAAATAAAATCTTATCCGTAAAACAATCTAAACTTAGTTGTTTTATTTATAAATCAGCAAGAAACTAATCTTAATGAATTTCAGAGTAATTCAAACTACTATTGAAGATGATTTGTACTAACAACTGACTATAATTTGTCATTATAATAATATTTTTACTCTATGCATTCTTCATTAAGAGAAATCTATGAACTATACTTTACCATCTATGATTGTAAATGTTAAAACATACATAGGGGCCTATATAGAAGTAAATAGTGCATTCAAATATCCTCTTCACAGTGGAATTATAATAAGCATATAGTAAAAAAAATCTGGTGTGGACAACACACGACTTCCTTGTACGAAAATCCAAAAATAATATGATTATATATTAATTTTCAATTAATATTAAATAATTAGATATTTTACCAAATCTAATTCACATATACATATATAATAATGTCTATTAAAATACATATACACATTTTTAAAAGTCAATAAAATTTCGTTTCACTATTAACTTCTGTTTTAAAAATTTTTTTCAAGTTTTTTATTGTTATTATTGAACTATTACTTATTGTTATAAATCAATAGAACACTTTATATTTAATCCTTAAATTAATTTTTTACTAAATTTCCAAAAATGCATATCATTTTAATAATTATAACCATCACTTCTAAGGTTAACCTTAGAACCATATTTAGCACCAGAAATTAGCAATTTTTTTTTTTTTTTACAATCAGAGGTTAATAATTATTAATAAATCAATATATGTAAATTAAAAAAAAAAGAAAAGAAATGAAGTCTTATTCAAACCGATGTGCCTTCCCATGTAAGATCAAAAGGGAAGTCTTTATTCTATTAGTCTTAAGTCACTATTAAGTCTTTATACTTTCCTTTTTTTCCATCTACAATATCTGTCAATAAATTTCAATCGATCAATTCTATGTTATATATTAATGACAGACAACCAATAGCTCTGAGATTGTACAGACCACACTTCATTCACATTCATACACATCATCCTCTGAAGTAATACCTTATGGCAGTTCTGGAGGCTAAACAGATAAACAGAGAGACAACCAATAGCTAGAGGTCAGCCAGGGTTTGACCCCATGGTATAAAATTAGTTTTTTATGATCATATGAATGATGCCTTCAAAAGACACTTCATATCATCTCAAGCATTATTACTTGATAAGAGCCTTATCGGTATGAAAAACAGATGAGCATTTATTCAGTACAAGCAAAATAATAAACATGTCAGATTTGGCATAAAGATATTTGAACATTGTGATAGTAAATGAAGTTATATATTGAATATCACCTGGTACAGTGAAAAGGATTTTTTTTAGTTAATGAACTTAGCCCTTTTATCCAGAAGGTTGTGTTCCATTTAATAACTGTTTCAGTTAATGAATTCTAGAGTATTAGATAAGGGTTAACATGTTTTCACAGATAACTATTATGTCAAAATAAAACTTGCAAGAGAATTATTCAATAGAAACACATATTTAACTGATACAATAAACAAAAACTCAAAAAAGAGCATACATTACAGATATGAAAACAATCTTTTGGTTAATTTCAAAGAGAAAAAGACCATAAAAACTGAATCTGTTCTGAATCTGTTTGTGATCTTTTTTGGAGATGGTTAAAAAAAAAAATTCCATGCTTACATTACTGTTGGTAAAAAAAAAAAAAAAACATGTACAATGCCTTAAAGTGATTACTCGAAAGCTTATGCTAAAAAACTATAAAATTTTTATTACCGATATTTTTTAGCCGTTTTTTTTTTCTTAATTATAGGGAAACCAATGCACTATATCTAGAAATGTTTTTGATGGTCATATTTTATTCAAAAATTGTTTTTAATGATTAAAGATCACAAAAAAAGAAAAAAAAACAAAAATGGGTTTGAAGTCGCTTAACTCAAAATCAGGAAAGTTTTATTACAGGAATACGTCGGTACACAAATCACTATTACGTTGAACATTCCTAAGTTCCTGATCAACCTCACTTGGTGTGCAAAATACATAGCATATTTTGCATATTACAGCAACTCTCTAAAAAATATTGCCAGATAAAAGAAAATCAAATACTATGAAGAATTAAGTAGAAAATTACGATCCGAACATCACAAACAACTAAAAACAATGATAAACACAAAATGTTCTTGGCTCATCTATGCTCTATGCAGCATACCAATAAATACAGTATTATAAAAAAAGTAAATAAATAAAATAAAGCAATTCTTTTCACTTTGAACGAACTATGATTTCACGGCAACTCAAAATAATAAATAACAAACAAACATTTACATATTCCACAACAAACACAATTAAATGTTCCCTAAAAATACAAACACAACAGTCTTTAAGTTCTAAACAATAATTACTTTTTGTTTACTACCTGAAAATTAACTGCGATGTCATGTGCAACTTTAAACAATAACAAACATAAACTCTCTGAAACAGACTGCCATGTCTGCCACGACAACCAAATTTGTGATCAGCACAAACATCATTTTGACACTAACAAAATTTCACCAAATTATCTTTCTCATACAAAATGAGATTGACAAAAAATTGCCAGTTGGTCTTTTTAGCATAAAACTGAACCTGATGAAAAATCATCTAGTGGTTGATAGATAAATTATTATTACAATTTGTATCTGAACATACTTCAAGTTAAGTTATGATAATAGTCAGATCTTGTTATGATCAGATTTATGTGTTTGTTATTTAATTAAAAAAAAAAAAGAAGAATTTGACAATTACAGATAATAGTTCTTAAATGTAATTAGGATACTTAAGCAACTATTAATATATGAGGTTTGTCCCACAAGTAAGTGTACTGATTTTCCTATGGACTAACAGGTAATGGCCTTGACGTATAACAACACATAGGTGACCTTAGCTGCACACACACACTTAAATTCAACTGGATCGATTGAATCAGTCGCGTGCGACTACTGTTCGTGTATGGTTGTGTTTTATAACTTTGTTTTATTTGTGTTGAAGGAAAATATTGTACAACATTATGCTACCAGATTTTGTGTGAAAATCAACAAGTCTGCCATAGAAACATTTGATTCTTTAACCAAAACTTGTGGAGATACCATTCTATTGGAAACTATGGTCTTTTAAATGGCACAAACTTTAAAAGAGGGCTGAGAAAATTACCCTCGTTCTGGAAGACTAAGTGTCAGGATGATTTTAGAAAAAACAGGATTGGATAAAAATGCAATTTATAGAATTTTAACTGATTGTTTGCACATGCAAAAAATTTGTTCAAAACTCATAGCGAAAACTTGTCTGTGGATCAAAAATGAACCGGGTAGAAATTTGTCAGGATTTACAGGAAAGACTCAAAAAAATTTGGCCCAATTTTTTTGATGAAATAATAACAGATGATAAATGATAACTGTTAGCGCAATAACCAATGAAGAGTTGTGCGAGGATAATTAGATAAATAATAACAATAAAAAAGCTCTGGTAGAAAAAGACTGTTATAATAATGCTAATAGCTTTCTTAAAGTACATAAAAAGGATACAATTAATTGCCAAACAAAATAATGTAAATGAATAAAAGGATTCTATTAAAACCACATAATAGAATTAATTTAACATCAAATAATCAATTACAACTGCTACAGCAGCTTTTAATGTGAAATTTACTTTTAAAATATTAGTCATAAAAATATTTTTGAACTAATCAACATTATCACACTAGTGTTTAAAAAAAAAAGAAAAAAGTTAAGTATTAAATGTATTTATCAATAAAGAAAACATTAGGAATTAAATTACTTTAAACTTATGGAAAGTCCATTAAATATTTATAAATAAATATTGTTTGTTCATTCAAATGTTAAAGAATTAGTCTTAAAAGGATTTAAACACTGTGAATACAAATCACTGAAATACTTAAAATTCACAAACCAGAAACTACGCACTAATTAAAGTTAAATAACCTAAGCGTAGAGAAGATTCCAAGAGCTAGTTATTTGATATCTGGAAAAACTATTTTCCAGTGGCAAAACAAATTACTAAATTTGGAAAGGCCAAAGCTAAGTGTAAACAAAGTTGGTAAGAGTAATGCAAATGATACAACATCTAATCAAAGTTAATAACAATTGCTAACACTCTAGCTCGCACAATCTTTATCGCTAATATACATACAAAGTTAATATTAAAAAAATAATAATAAAGAAAATCACATTAAAATTACTGATTAACAATCACAGGAATATTAACAGGAGTAAAATTAACATTGCCTTTTTAAGTCGCTAAACAGACTTAATACAGAAATAACTTAATCAAAAAATTAGCACACAGCTGCTAATAAAATAAAATGCTTAATCTAATAGCAAGAAAAATAATGGTTTGCCACCAAATTACTAAATAAATGAGGCAATATACAAAGTTAATAAACAAGGCAAATCAAATGAGAAAATTACATTATAAAATTACTGAAATTAATCTGCAAATAAGCTGCCAGAATCATTAACGCAAAATTACCAGATAACCAATAAACTGAATGAATTGTAATTAGACATAGCTAAATGGCCACTAACATAGGGGCTTAATTGAATATTAACAATCACAAATTTCATAAATAGAACATCCGTAATAAAAGCACTTCTCTCAAATTGATGATTTGGTATAACAAGATAAAATAAATAAGGCGTTGGGCTACTTGTTTGTAGACAATAAACCACATAAACACAAGCTCACTTTACAACACTTCCACAAAATAAGAAAGAATGATGGTACTTGAGGATGGGGCATAGAGCGTGAATATATAACAAAGAGACGCATTCAGATATCCAGGACTACGGCAACCAAAGAAGCGAAGAAATAGAGATGATAACAAAGGTGACACGGTTAACCCAAAACCACAATGCAAACATATGCTGAAGACAAACAGCGACAATCAAAATCTAATAGTTTGAAATTAAATAAGTAAGGACCGCTGACTTCCAAATATAAGGCAGGATACAAAGAAAGCGTGGATAATAGGCATTGAACAAAAAAAATAATGTGTCTTGAAGTGACATACTGATTGCACAACAATGGCAATACAAATAAATAATACATGGACTGATGAAAGAACAAAGAAATAAAATAACGCTGCTGGATAAAGTTTCGCATAACGCTGGGAATAATATTAAAGACGAATATTCCCAAAAAACAAAACTGATAATGTTACCACGACCAATATAGTTGCACAAAGAAAAATAATAAAAAGTCCCTAGCAGCGGAGCCGGGCTGGTCCCGGACAGCATTGAATCTAATTCCTGACTGAAGAACATTATTAAAATTAACAAAAAAAAAAATGCATGAAGGACAAAAACTTGCGAACCAAGGAGCCAGATGCGCTGCGATGTTCTTCACGCTGCGATTGTCCTGTTCACTGCGATGATAAAGCCGGACTGAAGACAAAGACAATGGGAAGAAATGAAGGAATGCGCGCACAACGAAAGCGAGGGAACAGAAACAATGGATTGTGTGAAAAGTAAATATAACGACACAATGAGCTGCAATCATTGCGAAATAGGGATGACGTTGCATTACACCCCACTAAGTCACGTACCCAACGAACAAGTTTGAACAGGCAAAGGCAACAAAAAAAAAAAAAAAAAGAAAGGAATCCAGCTTAACGCAAATGCATTAACAATAACAGAAATAATAACAATAAATCATAGGTGTTCAAATACGAGAGAGACTAAATGGCAAAGTTTGAAATGGCACACAAAAAGTTCTAGTCATCTGAAGAATGCATGCATAAGCAGATCCAAGCTGAAAACAAAGATTGTTTTTTCGACAGCTGTGACATTGCGCACAAAGAGTTTGTATCTACAGGACAGACAGTTAATAGCGCCTTTTACAAAGAAGTCTTGGAACGACTTCAAACCAGTCCAGTGAATCCAAATGGACATTGCACATGATTGGGTGCTGCACCACGCTAACATGCCAGCTCATACTTCACTTTCAATTCAAGAATTTCTGGCAAAGAAAAACAATCCCCTACTTCCACAGCCCAGATCTATCACTGTGTGATTTTTACCTCTTCCTAAGTTGAAGAGTCATCATTTCAAGATGATGGAAAACAAAAAAAAAACTCTAACTGATGAGCTACACACACTTAAGGAAATGACTTCTGATACTACTATAAACTGTGGAATACACATAAGAACCGCTATGTAATGTCCCAAGAATCATACTTCAAAGTAATAACCTGTAATTTTAGTTAAGTCCAATAGATAATTAAATAAAAAATCAGTACACTTAATTTTGCGACAAAACTCATATTATAAATAATGTAATCCCAAGAACAATAATTATTAAAAAGGACAAAAATTATAGTACAAATCCCTGATATATCACAAACATGATATACTATTTGTACAAAAAAAAAGTTAACGCTTATTCTCCAACCTTCAACTCAAGCTCACTCATACTCACAAAGTTGTGCTTCAGTTTTATTTGTATGTCTCATGTGATGATTTGTGACAATTTTCAATGACTCCATCGAACTTTCTTCAGATAAATTGAAATAAGAGTTTTATACAAACTTACCCTAAACCAAATTTTCTCTTTTTATTTATAAATCTGAATCTTTGTCAAATTACACATTTTACAAATACGTCAACAAATGTTTTTCTTTGCAACTGGATTTCCAAATAAGAATATATGGATACATATTCTATGTATTTATATATAAATTTTTAGTGGATTTTGTTACATGATATAATTTATAATATAAATAAAGTTACAATGTTTCTCATTATATAATTAAAAGTATAGAATACACATTTTTCGATTTAGTATTTTTTTTTATTTCATATGCTTTAAAAAATAATTACAGTAAAAAAGGACTACCATAAATTTAACAGATAAGATTATTCAAATGCAACTATTAAATCTGTGTAAATTAAATGCTGAATTATTCAGTGCCTTTGTACTTTACAATACTCATACAAAACTTTTGTGCTCATCATTCTTGAACCAGCTAGCTACAACTACTGAATATTATTCATTTGAATAACAGTGCTAACATATCAGCCATGAAGAAAAGTTTTTAATACCACACTTATTAACTTATTTATAGATTAATGTTCTTACCGTTCAAGATCATATCTAATACTCAGATTTTTATCTTGTTCAATTATTATACCTGCTTTGAGCAAGTGTTTTTTACATTTAAAAAAAAATTACAGTAGATTCCTGGTTATCTGTAAAAATTAACTGAAACTCTTGTTATCTGAAACTGAATAAATATTTAAAACTTTTTAACATTGAAGAAAACGATTTTAAACCTCCTAATTCTCATGAAGGGAAGGAATAAACACAATATTTACCAAATGTAAATTTCACCCACATAAAAAAATAAAATAGTTTATTCTGCACCATATAAAGACCTAAACTATATAGAAGATTCTACAATAATCCACTACGGGTTATGAGAATTAAGCAAGTTGTTTAATTTCTTTTGCCAATAATGTTGATTGTGTAATTTGTTAAGCCATAAGTCTTTCCATTACACTATAAATAATCATCTTTGTTAGTAAGTGATAGAATCATATCAACCTTGAAATACATTAATTAAGCAATGACATGATATAATATGAAGACAACGGGTAGAATAAAAATTTAAAAGAAAGAAAACTGATTAAAAAAAAACCAGAATAATTACAATAATTATTTACATACACTAATTAGAATAGGACTAATTTTAATTATTTTTAAGCCAGTACATGTACTTCTTATAGTTTTCCTGGGCATAAAATATTGTTACTTAATGAATTAAACTTTTATTAATTAAATTTGGGTTATTCAAGAAAAGTCTGCCCATGTTACTTCCGAAGACCGGGACTCTACTAAACTGGTTTCTTGACCTTCATTTAGATCCACTTTCAATTTTTTATAAATAATTAAGTAAAAATACATTATATAAAAATAGTAAAAGTTTATAACTGTTATAATCTGTTGTATTATACAGAATATTATTATTATATTATTAAATAAAGTTTATTTGTAATAATTCCATTGTTTTAAATGGTTAAATAAGTACATCTGAATGAATTCGACAAACTTTTTTTTTTACTTAATTTAGGAGATTTCACTGAAGCTCTGTTGTAAAATAAAAGAAAAATAAATAATCAAACATATGAACATATAGCTTACTTTTTTTTTTTATAATTAGAAACCATCTTGTTGGAGCAATGTTAGGTTATTAATTATTTTTAAAATGTTCAACATTTTCACCATGTCAGATATCTCGTTTTGTATACAAAATTTGATAAAAATGTTATCTGTCATTACAAAGCATTTCAACTGAACAAAAAAAAAAAAATATTCAAGACAAGAAATCAAAAAACTGTATTAACTTAGTAATTTTAACTGATACTTTCTACTTAATGAGCTTTAGAC
Source organism: Zanna intricata (assembly GCA_010016005.3). Classification (NCBI taxonomy): domain Eukaryota; kingdom Metazoa; phylum Arthropoda; class Insecta; order Hemiptera; family Fulgoridae; genus Zanna; species Zanna intricata. The sequence continues at coordinate 12,539 of JAAAKQ030467871.1, read as the reverse complement.
TCAACAAATTGCTTCATTTTTTTTCTTCAGTCATTTAACTGGTTTGATGCAGCTTTCCAAGATTCCCTACCAGTGCCAGTCGTTTCATTTCAGTATACATCCTACATCCCCAACAATTAATTTGTTTTACATATTCCAACCGTTGCCTGCCAGCACAATTTTTCCTACCCGTCCCTCCAATATCAAAGCAACTATTCAGGATGCTGTAATATATGGCCTATAAGTCTATCTCTTCTTTTAACTACATTTTTCCAAAGCTTCTTTTTTCATTGATTTGCCGCAACACCTTTTCATTTGTTACTTAATCCACCCATCTCATTTTTTACATTCTCCTGTAACACCACATTTCAAAAGCTTCTAATCTTTTCTTCTTAGGTACTTTGATTGTCCAGGTTTCAGTTCCATATAAAGCAAACATATACTTTCAGAAATGTTTGCCTGATATTTAAATTAATTTTTGATGTAAGCAATTATATTTCTGATTGAAAGCTCATTTTGCCTGTGCTAGTCAGCATTTTATATCGCTACTACTTCATCCATCTTTACTTCCCAAATAAAATTCTTCTACCTCTGTAATGTTTTCTCTTTCTATTTTTATATTCAGTGGTCCATCTACATTATTTCATTACTTTTGTTTTGTTCTTGTTTATTTTCATGAGGTAGTTCTTGCGTAGGACTTCATCCATGCCGTTCAATTTTCTTCTAAATCTTTTTTACTCTCTGCTAGAATTACTATATTGTCAGCATCTTTATCTTTTCACCTTGCACTGTTACTCCGGTTCTAAATTGTTCTTTAACTTTATTAACTGCTAGTTCTATGTAAAGATTAAAAAGTAACGGGGATAGGGAACATCCTTGTCGGACTCACTTTTTTATTACAGCTTCTTTTTATGCTCTTCGATTATTACTGTTCACAACTGCTTCATTATTTTTAAGCTAACTAATTTATTACTATTACTTCAAAAGCAAACTGCTTCATAATTTTTATAACGAAAAAATAATTTAATTTAATTAAGCCGATCTAAATTACGCAATTTAGATATTTTTTGAAATAAATTTTATTTTGTAGCTGTCACTATACATCTCACGTTTTTATTATAGTTCTATGCCGTAAAACTATTTAATTGTATCACTCATGATTTAAAAAAAAAGATTTTATAAAAAAATATACTGATGTCAAGAAAATTTTTTTCTTTGTTTTATGCTCCAGAAAGATGTATTTCATGTATTATATTTCAGCATAAAAAAAAAAAAAATAAACTGAAAAAACCATTATATTAAAAATAAAAATACAATCAACTATATCTAAATAAATGATAACTTTGCTAATATAAAAATTACGATCTGCTGATAATGATGCATTAATGACATGGAATTATTATTTTACATAATTATATTTAAATAATCAATAATTTTTTGAACATAGTCACATATGTTATAATAGGATATAATTTTTACATAAAAATTTATTAGTCAGTAAATGTGCAAACTAAAACTAACTGAAGTAGATAAAATATAAAATTTTACTGCTATTGTAACAGTATAAAAAAATTAACAATACAATATAATAAATAATAATACATCAACATACACCAAGAACTTTAATTCTGTCGCAGAATATCCATCCGACAAGCCAATCGACATCGTACCTGTGGTTCATTACTAGGTAAGCATGTTCCTTTCCATAATATTTATCAAAATCATCTTTATCAATATAAATATGAACATCTGTACCAGACCACCACTCTGCCATAAAAACCAATTCTGTAATGACAATAATTAATAAATTATTACTAGTAAATATTTTGTTTTTTAACATTTTCAGCTTTGAACCATAAAATGATATAAAAAATATCATCATCTGAATAACCCAAACTGAATCTGTATTCAAATACATATAATAGCTAATTAATTTATTCATTAATACCACCACAACCTAACATGTCAGGAGTATTATCCTAGAAAATCCTACATAATCTACAATTGCAATTATCCTACATTATATTACACTAATTGCAATTAGTGTAAAAAAGTGATTAATCCGATTTTAATCTTTACCTTACCTTTTCTTAAAATAAAAGTTTTTCCTGCCGATTAGGTAAATTATTGATTACCCAATTTGCAGTTGCATTCTAATTAAAGTATTTGGATTTTAATCTGAAATAGTATACTTTATTATAACATCTACCAAGATGTAAATTTTAATTCATTGATAAACTAAATGAATTTAATAAATTAATTCAAAGATTAATGGTAAATTATAATTCACTGCAAGATAGGTTGAAACTCAACACAAACATATGAGGGCTGTCAACTGTGACGTATTTGTTCCATGGCTGTAATTACAGTCCTCAAAAAAGAGGTTTGGTTTCATTATCATATCAGCTTCAAATCCTCCCTTATTATTGCTATATTATAAACAAACAGAAATTCAAGTAACCATATAACAGCTACAAGATAGACAAAACACAATATCCTTCCATTTCAATTGATTTTAAAATAATCTTCAAAGCAGTTGAATATTACTTTGTTGCGATACAGAAGCCTAGGTCTAGGCAAATAAATCTCACAAAACGATAGCTGTGATCTTTCCAAACAAATAGATAACTTAAAAAACAAAACTTATCAACTACAAAAAATAACAATAATAATACAATAATACTTACGGGAATATAATGAGTAAGCCAAATAATAGTTTATTTTACGATACAAATATTTACTGAATGGACGTAATCCATAATATAATAAACCTTGTATTATGTTAATAACTACACCAGATATAAAAAATGTAACAGACATAAAAAATGCCAATACGAGAATAACTGGTGACTTTTTAATTATATTCCACATGTTTACAACTTTAATAATTTTGTTTTGTATGCACTTCTCTCTTATTTTACATATAATTTATATGATACCTGCTCAAACAGAAAAAAACATAGTTAAAATTAATACAATTACAAAACATCAATGTAAACTTAATGAAAAAAAAATTGTATACAAATTAGCGTAATTTCATTTTAATTAGTCCTGTTAGTAATTGAATGAAATGCACAGAACATTTCTCACAATTATTGCTAATCTTAGTTACCATTATCAATAACATAAATGGTTGAATTATTGGCATATTATTAATAATTTAACAGGTTTTATTTATCATTTACATTATTTATATTTCAATATTAATTACTATTATCTGTAATATTACAAAATGCATGAATCAATCTTATCAAAAATTCTTATCTTCTGCTCTGTAGAGCAGTTGCCTCAAACATAACAAATGTTACAAATATGTAGTTAAAATATCTAATTTGTTCTGTTGGATCCAGAAATATTTTAGTTCAGTGCCAATTAACGAAAATGAAAAAAAAAAATAAAAATATATATAATTTTATAACTGAATATATATATATATATTCTACTGCACATACATGCATACGCATACACACACACACACACACACACACACACACACACACACACGCACACATCCAACCACCCCCTGCACATGCGTGCACATACAGTGAGAGGGGGAGGAGTCTATTTTATTATTAAACTTAATGTTTAAAAGGAGAAAAATGAATTTATCCTATCCTGACAACTCCTTCTTCTATTGGTTGGCACTTACAAATCCATACTATTTTTATAAAATATCCAAATAAGCATTTATTTTAATAGACATGAGACTAAATAGAATAACTTAATCATAGAATAATCATAATTATATCGTTATTTTAATTGTATTAATTAATTTCAAGAGGCATAATCTATAATGAATTTAAACCATTAATAAATCTTAATAGGATGTAATGAAACTGATAATTATTAACTTAAGTGAATTACAGGAATTAGTTTGTGAAACTTCATATTTTATCCTATATGAATCTTTAATCTCCAGGATACTACTGCATCTAGTTGCATCTATAGTTCTGTATTACAGAACTATAATTTTAATGAGAGCAATTAATTACTTCATTCAGGATCTTATCTTTCCACCAAATTTGGTGTTAAATATGGTTGAAAAAAAAAAAGGCAGACAATAAAGTTGTTATACTTTGTTGGCATTGATTATTTATTCTTATATCCTGGAAAAATAATAAATGAAAACAGTTTTTTTTTAATTTACTTTGGGGAAGAGGAAGAGAAAATCTGGGGGACAAAATTGTTTTAAATAGTAAGATAAACAAGTACACATGTAATATGCTTAATAAAAAAGTGAAGTTAAGCTAAAACAATTTTGAAAAAATTAAACCCAAAGAAACTATTTACCCCACCTTGCTGGAGATATTGACCCCAAACTTTTACCAACAAATTTCCCACATACATGAGTCTCTGGGCCAAATTTCACCAAAATTGATTTATCCAGTCAAAAGTTATTAAGCTTCAAACATGCCAACATATGTATGTATGAACATACCAATCACAATTTTTTGTTTTGTTTTTTGGGGTCCCTGAATCATGAAACATCAAGAAATGTAAGATAAACCGAACCCCATCTTTTGACTGATTACCATCGCACAGCTTTAGAGCTATGATCACAGGAAGTAATAAAATAAGGTGATTATTTTAGAGAAATAGTATAACAAAATTCAACTTACATGTATTAAAACATGCATTAAAACTTACATGTATTGTTCAAGTATATATTTACACAACTAATCATGTACAGGATTGCTAGATGTGAATTAATAAAAAAAAATAACGATGTCATATATTTAAAGATTAATTTAATCTTCAGTCTTCAGAATAAATATGAAATAAGTCATTGAAAATAATAAAGGTTATTTATGTTATAATGAAATATTTAACATTTTAAAAATAACAACAGATTTAAGCCAAAATAACAAATTTTTTTCTACTGATATTACTGAAACGTACTCATGTTCATACAATCACATCTTCAGCCTTTTATTAAAAAAAAAATTAACTATAAACTTCACAATTTTGTTTTAAAGCTGAAACTGACAAAATAATTCCATTTAAAACTACAACATAGCACTTTTTAAAAATCGCATTTCAATTTTAATATTTAGAGGTTAGTATACAAGACTAAAAAACAAACAATTTACAAAGCTTTATTTAATATTGACTTAACAAATTTTTTAAATAATTGGAAATTTTTTTAATTTATAATTAATAACCGAAAAATATTAAGTTTTATTTTTACTTAAAACATAACAATGTGTAATAATTTTCGGCCTTTATGAAAAAAGAAAAATGTTATGAAAAATGCCTGGATAGATCGTAATGCAGGAGAGAAGCCTGCATCTTGGTATAATAAAAGAAATACAAAGAAACTAAATGAAAGACTTCTAATGACTAACTGCTATGGGCCTAAAAATAGAATGCTAGAAAATAATATATTTTTATTTTTAGTTTAAAACATATTTTCTTGAATTTTTATGTAAAAATACTTTCAACAACAGACTGAACCCAAACATACAATAATCAAATACTAAGCAATGTTGATGGAAAATATTTTAAAATTTAGTGTATAGACAATATATTTTTCGGTCAAAAAAATGCTAACAAAAGTTAAGCAAAAGAGTTACAAAGGAATAATCAAAGAAACTATCAAAAAAGAAGAATCGATAAAATCAATTCAACTGATTAATCACAGGCCTTCTACAAAATAGAAAAAAAGCTAATAGGTAAAATTGAGAAATGGTTCTTTTTTTTAAATCTGTTAATAAATATTTTAATCAGTTTCAGAAATTTTAATTTAAAAAAACTTTCAAAAACAAAAACATCTTTTATTAGATTTAATTTATACATAAGTTGGAAACTTAACATGCAAAAGAATGCTATGGATATTTTGTAGCAGGTGAAGACTTCTTTTGCTAAATGGAAATAAATAAATAAATATATTTCAAAAGAAAATAATTTTTCCTTAGAGAATGAATTAAATTTTTGTTTTTTGTTGAAACCAACAGGCATATTTTTTTTCTTTTATGAAAGAACAGGCATCAACAAGTATGGTCATTAGCCTGGAGGAAATTGGTAGGTTATGAAAAGATGCCATGCCTGACTGGGATTCAAACTCAGGACTTCCACTCAAAATGCTGAGATGCTATATGATATAAAGAAAAGGCATATGGAAGTAAAAGAACCAATATGAGACACATGCAATTTATTGCAATGAAATCAAAAGAAAGAAAGAATAATCCAACAAAACTCAGAAAGACTTCAATATAAACTGAAAATTATTTTATTTTATTCTAAAATTTTACAAACACAATATTATTGTATTAAATGTGAACTTAAAATAATTTATGAAAATAAGTAATTTAATTCTAACACTTTCACTTTTTCATTCTATTACACATTTATTTAATAATAGATAATAAGCCAACCACAATTAGCTTTTTGAAAAAAAAACACCAAATTAAAATAACAACTACCTATAAAAAATAAATCAAATCAAGTAAAATGTTCTGACAACGTCGCTAACACTGAATGAAACACACACAAATATACAATTCAGTATTATATATACATAAGAAGAAAAAGTAAAACAACTGCATAAAAACACAGAAAACCAGTTACTAACTGCTGAACTTCTTATACTAAAAAACAAAATCAAAACCAGTTGTACCTGTATAACTAAAGCAGAATCTGTGCTTTATTATATCAAGCTATTATTAATTCACTCCAATAGCTCACTATAAAAAACACTAAAAATTTTATGAAAAGCAAAAAGTAACTGATGAAAAGATCGATTCAAAATGGAGTGATTAAATAAAAGAATAAGTTAAAAATATGAATGTGTGCACACATGTTCTTATGCACACGTGCATACAAACACAAATATATATTTGAAGGTCAGCAAGGCTTGAATAATAATAAATGAATTAAGATTTAGTTTATTGTTGTAGCTGACAAACAATATAATATTAAAAAAAAACAATATGGAAATAAAAGAACAGGAAAGAAAAACATGTAATTCAAAACAATGAAAGAATAATTCAACAGAACCCAGTCACTTTATTATAAACTAAAATAAAAGTTAAAAAAAAAAGAAAAGAAATTGTAAAATTTTTCAATTTAGTTATAATATTCAAGAATTAGCATGGACCACCAACCATTAACTAAATTCACATTATTAAATGTTAAGTGTTCCAGAATCAATTCCTGATTGAAGGTAATCAAAAGTGTACTTTCATTACTTGGACAGCCAATGTCCACGACAGCATATCTGTTCTTTCATTTGGAGGTTTTGGTTCAAGTTCTGGTCAGGCATTGCATTTTTTCACATGTTAGAAAAGTCATTTTATTATCATCCAATGGTAGCTGTTACAACATGGCAGCCAAAATAAATGGATTATAAAAGAGGAGTTGGCCTTTTTCTCCTTCATATAAATTATGGACAATCAACAGATCTATAAATTTTTTAGAGGAAACAATTTATATCAAAACTGTCAATGTTTAATTGTGTTAAAAAACAAGAGAAGAAAACAATTATTCAAAGTGCATTTGCATCAAACCAATTTCATATGTGGCCTGAGTATTACAGGTGTTTAAAATATTGGATACAACATATCTCATCATATGCGTTAAGTTGTTGGAATAACAAATAAAACTACAAAAATTAGGTTTTGACTCAAATGTTTGAGCTTAAATTAAAATTCTAATTTTCATACATTTATTTATTCATCTGTTTAGCTGTTAATGTAATGATATTTTCTAAAAGAGAGAAACAATTAACTAGTGAGGATGCTCAGTCGATGAATCAAAGATTTAACAAACATAAAAGTTATTATTTATTTTTCATTAGATTTTATAAATTTAACTTAACCTATTACAATTTTGATTCTTCGTAAGTATAGTTATTCTGGAAGTAAGTATAAACCCTAACTTAAAATTTAAAAATAATAGTGCAGATTATAATGAATACATAAAATACTTTTTCTTATTTCTTTTTGTTGGTTCTATAATCCATATAAGCTTTGCTCACTTTCCTCACAATCTAGGATTTCTCTACAATTAATAAATCTTCTCCTCTTCAGTACCTCATCAAAATCAAATTCCTGTCTCCTTAATTTTCCTGTTTCTTCAATCACCTTTTTTTCCTTATATCACATATATATATATATAGAGAGAGAGAGAGAGAAAGAGAGAGAAACACATATACATAAAAATTTATCCTTCTTTAATTGTTAAAATTTTTAAGTCATAACAAATTCTAAGATACTAAAAATTTTATGGCAGATAAATGTTTATATGACTGCATGACTCATAAATGACATATGCAAACCACTAAACAAGTGAAGTAATAATCATCTAACACACATGACGTAAAATTTTTAATTAATTCGTATAACTACTAGGTTTTATGTTACTTTTACATTTGCATGCTTCATATTAATTTATATTTATAATTAGCAGACTGAATGTAGAATAGTAACATCTATTCCCTTTGGTTTGAATACAATTAAAAACAAACCTGGATTTCACTGCATAATAAAATAAAAAAAAAATAAATATTTGATTGTTAGGTTTCAATAAACCATAATTCTGATCTGAGATTGTACAAGACTACACTTCATTCACATTTATACATATCATCCTCTGTATTAATACCTATAGAATAAACAATATCCATAGATTAAACAAAAAAAGAGAAAGCTTCTTTTTTTAAATAATGTATAATTTCTTTCTGTTAAGCACAAACATTTTTTTTTTGACACTTCATTTACTTCACAACCATTTTGTGTTTCAAAATCCTCAAATTTATGTCTTAAATGACGAATTCAATCACCTTTACTTCACAATACTCATTCTTAAAAATATTAAGGACACCAATTCAATAACATAATATGAATGATATCAAATGAAAAAATAAAATTATACACAAAAACTAACATGCTATTTCAACCCATCGGGCTGGTCTATTGATTAATGCGACATCGCAAATCAGCTGATTATAAATAAACAGATTTATTGACATTATATAAACAGGTAAAAAAAGAAGAACATACTATTTCACATAATTGTTATTTACAATACATTAAAAATACTAATCATGATAATACATGCACACACATCTCTTTCTCTGTGTGCATGTGTGTGAGTGTACAAGATTGTATGCAGAATTATCTACTGCATGTGCTGTTACCATAGACGGCCTTTAACCGTCAATTTGATAAACACGTGTATTTATCAGCACTAAATAATCAGAATAATTAAATTTGACTTGACTTTTACTATTCAGCAAACTTTCTTTAATCTTATAAAATAAAGTTTCACTCATAAAAAAGGTTTATGTACATATCTTTGAAATTCTTGTAAGAACCTTTGATACTTACGAATTATAAACAATTTTTTTTTTTTTAGTATGAAAAAAACTGTATCTTAACAATTCGCTGTTAATTTTTTACTATCCTTTATAAAGTTAACTGCAAATGGAAAATTGAGCTGAACTGTTTGATACATATTTTGAGAGAATCAGTGAAAACATTCTAGAGTAATGGTGTAATAAATATATATATACATCAAACATGATCAAGATTCATTACTATACTTCTATATTCTGATCAACATAAAAAAAACTTCTTAACTACAGTGCTGGTCATAGGATTAGAAGTTCCTGGAAGTATTACAATATTGTTGAATACTTTATTTGTCTGTCATCTTAAAGATGCTAGACTGTTTGTCTAATAATTCCATTACATTCATTACAATTCATATCTGACTTTCTTTACATAATATAATGACTTAGTCTCAATTTCCTGAAGTTTACATTTTTAAATATTGCTTCAGTTATTTAAAATATCCACAAAATGAATCAAATTTATTACCTCATAAAGCAATTTTGTTAAAGCCTGATAGTTCACTTGATGAAGCAACATCCTCATTTTTAGTTAATTTTAGCTCACTCTCACTAATTTTAACTAACCTTTTTTCTATTAATTAATGGTATTTTCCATAAAACTCCTATCATGTAATAAAATTATTCTTTCACTACCTTCCTATGGAACCAATATTATTCTAAATTTTCCATTTTATATATATATATTTATAAAAGGGAAAAGTTTCAATTTTTCTTACTGTGAACAATCAGGAAAATTATTAGTACATATTGCCCAAAAACAACACGTCAGTGGTACGGATTAAGTAACAAAACATTTAGTGGAAAAGTAAAACACAAACTTTATCAATATATAAAATACATCTTTATAACAATGGCAGCAAGAATAACCAAATATGTTTAGTGGTTGTAAAGACAACTCACAAAAAGAGCAAAAAATAAAACATTTAAAAATAGCACTAAATAAGTAAAATAATATACCGTTCGACATGCATGCAATTAAAAAATAATTTTTCATACCAATTATAAAAAAACAGAAATATAAATAAAAAATTAATTATTTAAAAAATTGAATATATAAAACAAAGTCAAGAGTACAATGAAAAAACCATTCTTTATTAAAAAAAAATTTCTTAAATCAAAATTCTTGACAATTTTGAAATAACTTTTAAAAATCTGAATAATATCTATCTATTTTAGTTATATAATTACAAAAAACACAAGTCAATTCTAGGTGCTTAGTTTAACTTTCAATATAATGCTGTACAATGCACAAAACCAATCAGAATGTAATGAATCTCTGCATGATGAGTTATTGATGGATTAGCAGATGTCATGAGAAATTCGTTTATCTGGTATACCCCAAACACAATAGACAAAAAACTGTTTCACAGCACAACTCTACCACACTGGTAACCTTCAAAGCAAGAGGTATATTTAATGAGCTGTAGTTTATTTCCAATAACATCCAATCATTTACTTCGCAATATATCTCAATCAATATTTTACATTATCATACAAAATTAGAACTGGCTACACAATCCGTGAAGGTTAATTGAGTACAAGCTTCCTTTTCGGCAACATCTGTTTATTCATTACTTGAATTTCTATATAACAAGAAAACTAACACAGAAATTGAAATGAATATTGTGGTTGCCAAGATGGGAGAACTATGGGTATGAACAAAATAGCTAGGCATGAAATAAAGTTATTAGATAGTCCTTACAATCTACTTTAAAGGGTCAGAGCAAATAAGATGACAGTATCTCTCCATGATTTAAAGGTGAATAAAGCAAAAATTAATAAAAACTGGTTCCATGAGGAAATACAAACACGTAAATTTCCTTATCAACAATGAATGCATATCCAACAAAATCTTCCTGATTAGAAATGTACCCGGACTCATCTAATACGAAATGTTAAAAAAAAAAACAAACAATTTTTGGGGAGATACAGACAATGAATGATTCTTTTAATAGTTGATTTGTAAAAATTTACAAAAAATATATACTCTTCTTTCTCTTACATTTGTCTGTAGTCACTAAGCATGAAGAACTTCTTCATAGCCAACTTTTTTTGTTACAAACTATTATGAATTCAAACTGCGAGTTTTTCGCACAATGTTAACTGAATTAAAAATTATATTATTTCTTTACTGATTTTGTTGCCAGTTACGATTTTATTTAACATTTAAATAAAATTAAAAAAATGTTTCTCTTCATTTCTGTTTGTCACAATTTAAAACTACTTTTATTTCTTTATAGCAAGAGATACTTCATTTCTTTTTTTTTTTTTTTTTTTTTTTTACATTTAGAGAATTTTTATAAAACTCTTAAACTAATCCTTTTTAAACAAGTATGCGGATGTTGAAGTTGATTCTACATTAGTATTGATGTTGATTTAACACGGTGTGCTATTAACTGTTCAACCAAGTTGATAATATATATTTTTTATACTCTGTCCGATTTTGGAAATGAGAGTGATTCCCTTTTGATAATTTTTAACTCCAGAGGTGATCTATTCTTTGTTTTTATGTCCCAATTTTTCTGTTGGTTTTAATTATATAATTCTGATTAACTAAAACTTCTTGATTATCTAATAAACAGGTGATGTGTACCTTTTTTTATTTAAAACATTTTACTATAAAAAATAATAAATGTAAAATAATTAATTACTAATGCAAATAATGATTTGCTATTTTATGTATTACATATACATTTTATACAGAGAAAGGTAATATAAAATCTAGGTTTTGAGTTCTAAGTGTCAAAATGAACAATGAAATGTATGGCAAATTCCCATTCATTTTTAGTTTTTTTTTTTTTTTTTTTAAAAGAAGATTATACCACAAGATCAAATTGAAGAATCATTATAATGTTTTGTATTCATACAAACTTTCTTTAATAAAAGATGGTAATAAAAATTTCAAAATCATGGTCATTAATTTTTTACATTTTGGTGAAGGTTAGTTATTTAATGTTATTTCCAATATTAATAAAAAATGATTAAACTTAAATAATTAAACTAATTTAAAGACAAGGAGATGGCTTATCACCATTATTGTTCAATTGCATGTTAGAAAAGGTAGTTAAAGAGTGGAGAAAGGTGATTAACACCAAAGGCCTACATCTTGGAACAAAAAACAAGAGAGTTGCTATAGACTGCTTAGCCTTTGCTGATGATATGGCGTTAATCACCGATACAATAGAACATGCGCAAGAACAAATAACAG
>JAAAKQ030467827.1:0-24038 GCA_010016005.3 Zanna intricata | reverse complement strand
TCTGCACTCACTATCAACTTTACGTTTTTGTGACATTATGCCAAAATCGTAGCAATTATGGAACTCGACACAACAATTATGGATATCGCACACGCACGACAAACTGACTCACGTTGTGCCGACGCACTCCTTTTATATCGATAAGGAAGGTTCTAGTCTAGACTCGAAGCGCGTGGAAGATTCTATTGCTCTCAACAAAAATAATAGGGTATTTCTGCTTGTTGCTAAGAGATGGTGTTACTGTCTATCTCTCTCACTTGTCTAGGCACGTGCTGTCGTTGAAATTACTTATAAATGTAGTGTGCGCATTTTAAAACTTCCGTAGAGGAATCGAGTGAAGTCTAAAAACCATGATTCTTCTTTCTTGACACATTGTGATCGCGGGCCGTATTGAAACGGCCCGAGGGCCAGATGCAGCCCACAGGCCGTATCTTTGACATAACTGATCTAGGGCATCTGCACCATCGTCATACTGTGATGGAAAGGCATTGTGGTAACCATTCCAATCTGCCTTTCCGACAATCCATCTTCGTGGCCTTTTATTCACTGAACGTTCAACCTCAAAGCATATAAGAATTGACCTGTGGTCGCTACCGAAAAGGTCGTCACAAGCAGACCAATTAAGGCGAGGGAACAAATCCAGTGAGCAGAAGGAAATATCGATGTTTGACAGTGTTCCAGTCAATGAGGACATGAATGTGTATGATCTAACATTCAGTAAACAAAGGTCCAAGTCTTGTCTCACTCGATTTATCATATTTCCTCGAGTGGAGCACAGATTTGAGACCCAGGAAATAAGGTGAGCATTGAAGTCTCCTACTATTAACGCCGGCGATGGTATTTGGGCAAGGAGATTTGAAATTTCTAGAGCACTGAACTGAGTTTAGTGAGAGATACAGATTGCAAATATGCAATTTGAACGGTGGTTTTAACAGCAATAGCAGGAATAGGTGTAGCCAGTGGTATTTTACTAGCTGCGATCTCATTTCACATGAAAATGTTGACACCACCACTCTCTGCTATCTAACGCGCAGTCGTATCTCTCACTTACGTAACCTCTGAATGTAACTACATCTTTTGCTAATAGATGTGTTTCTTGAAAGCACATGATTAACGGTTCATGTGCATGCATCAGTACTCTAACATCTTCAATGCGGGATCAAAGACCTCTAACATTCCACTGAATGATGTTCATAATGAGGGAATAAAGATAAGTATACAATATAGTTAATTATAGGTGATCCGGTTTTTCTTTTTTGAGTTTTTGATTTTTAGGAAATCTGATGCCTGGGGATCGGCGGTTCCTCAACCATATCCTGCAGTATACGTGGTGTTGGAGGGGGAAATGATTTCGATGAGTGGGAAGATGTGGATGACATCCCAGTAGAGGTTGTTGTATGGGAGTACAGTAAGTATTCCCTTCCCAGGAAGCTTATTTGGTGGCTTACCATTTGGTGTATTAACTATTGTCTGTGTAGTCAGAGTTTTGAGAGGAATCCCACGGTTGGATTCACTAACTGCAACTAGACGCTTATTGTTCACCTTAGTCAGCTCTGTTATAGTTGCTGTGAGGGAGGCTACTTGATCAGATGAGATCTATACAAGTTTTTTCAATTCGTTGCAGGATCCGTACTGCTAACTATCTTGGTTTGCAGGAATTTGCTTTGATGTAGCGGCGGCGAAGGACACATCTGGTATAACCAGGTTCCTCGAGTTAATGGTTTTTTTATACTCTCTGCATGCTGCCGGAAAGGAAAGCTTCTGCTCGGTAGCGATTTTGAGGATTGCCTTCTCTTCTTTGAAGGTTGGGCAATCTCGTGAGCGAGCTGTATGTGGACCACTGCAATTTGCACATTTTTCATCGTCAGTGCATTCAGTGTTGTTGTGCCCTTCCTTTGAGCATCGAGCACAGATCTCTGTCTTTGGGCAAGATGTTGTGGTGTGACCATAACCTTGGCATCTAAAACATCGCTGTGGATGGGTATGAATGGTCGTACCCGAACCGACATATAACCCACTTTAATCTTTTCTGGTGGTAGTGGGAGACTAAAGGTCAGAATGAGAGGTGTTGTTTCTTCCATTCCGCTCTGGCGTTTCATTATACGCTTTACCTCCACAACATCTTGAGAACGAAGCTCATTGACTATTTCAGTGACATTCATATCCAAAAGGTCTCTGCAATAAATTACGTCCCAGCTCGTATTTAGCGTTTTGTGGCATTCAAAATTTACATTTATATCACTCATTTTATTAAGACGTAGTAGAGATTGACTCTCCTTGTCATTAAATGTCTCGATCAGAATCAATCCATCACATATCTTTTTTATATTCTTGGGGAACCACTTGAACCTGTTATGGTTTTGTTAATTACGAAAGGGGAGACCTTTTGGAGGGAACCATCTTCCTGGCTATTTCTTAGAACCACAAATCTGACATTTTTTCTTTGTAGCCTTGAACTCTCCCTGTTTGGAATGGTGTTATCATCTAAACTGTTATCCTCATCGGACAGTGCCGATCAAAGCATCTTCACTAGACTATTTTTGGTGGTTTTTTCAGCTGGACCACCAACCATCACATTAATTTGTGTTGGCCCTGTAATTTTCGTCCCACAAGTACCAGTGATATAACGAACCACTCCAGCAGAGCGCACACGTACTGGAGCTAGGGCTAATTTCATCTAGGTTCGCCCCGGTACCCAGAGGACATTGTCATCGTTCGAGACTCACTACATAGAGCCATTCACTCATCGGCATGATAGTTCCCACCTTGGGTTACAATTGCGATTCATAAGGTGTCGCAACATACCAAGTGTATGTGTAGAAGTACCAAGTAGTGTAGAATGTTGTTGTGTAGTTGTATGTGTTGTAAATTGTGTAGTGTTCTTGGTGTAGAGTATGTGTATAGTGTGAACTCTTCTGCAGCTCAATGTGTAGTGGGAAGAAAAGTCCTGCAGAGACTAGGGCCGTGGGGATGCCAACCCCCAAAATCTTAAAGCATAAGAGCCCCCGTCAGGGATTGAGTGTATGTGTAAGAAGAAGTAGTATAGAATGTTATTTTGTAGTTGTGGGTTTGTATATGTTGTAGTTTGTGTATTGTTCTTGGTGTAGAGGAGTTGTATAATGTAAAGTGTTCTGCAGCTCAATGTGTAGGGGGAAGAAAAGCTGCAGAGGCTAGGTCTGTGAGGATGCCAACCCCCAAAGTCTTAAAGAATAAGACTCCCCATCGGGAATTTTCTAATTGATTGATGACAATCAATAAGTTCAGGGTTCATCAATATACTCCAAAGACAAAATAGCAGACAAAATTGGGTTGAAAAAGACCAACCTGCTCCAAAAAAAAAAAAAGCAAAAACTACTTAATCCTTTAACAAAGTTATGGCAAATGTTTTTGGGATACACATAGAATGACTTTCATTTATCACCTTAAAAAGGATGAAATAATAAATGAAAAATATTATGCGACCCTACTGCAGCATCTCTGCGATGAAATTAAAGAAAAATTACCACATTGGCAAAAAAAAGTTCTCTTCCAAAACACTGCTCCAGCTCACACTTCAGTCGTCACAATGGCAAAAATCAATGAATTATGATTCAAACTGCTCCAACACCCTCTGTATTCACCTGTTCTAGCTTCCAGTGACTATCGCTTGTTTCCTAACCTAAAAAAGAAATGGCTTGGAGAGAAGAGATTTTTGACCAATAATGAAATTATTGCTGCCATCTATGGCAGCAATTTTAAAGAGTTGATAAAGCGATGTACAGAACTGGCATAAGCCACTTCTGTGGAACTCTGGGGTAAGTGTACAGGCCTTAATGGTGATTATGTTGAAAAATAAATCAAAATATACCGAGAAAAATTTAGTTTTCTTATCCAGACCCAAAACATTTCACCATACCCTCTTATATCTAAGATATTTCAAATATACAAGGGCTATTTTTTTTTTTTTTTTTACCTCCGGAATCACTGTTAAGGTATATCATCAGAGGATGAGATGAATGAATTATAGCATGTGTGAAAAATGCCATGCCTGACCGGGATTCAAACCCAGGACCTCCGGGATGAAAGGCTGAGACGCTATCACACACCGGTGCAAGGTCGGTGCAGGCCGGTGCAAGGGCTATTAACAAGACTATTACCTATTATTAAAAGTACAAAAATACTCTTTGAAATGTAAAAATAAACAGATAAAATAACATAAATGAAAAAATCAGTGAAAGGGTTTTGTGCTCTTGCTTATAATTTATAAATAAAGCTGAATGTACAGAAACCAATTTTTTATATCTCAGCAGCATACTATAATAAAGTTTTTTAACCCACTAACTGTTAAATTCATTAGCTAAATAAAGTCAAAAGTAAACAGCTATCCAGCCAAATAGAAACTGCGACCAGTTTATTTCTTTTTTGGAGACCAATAATTTTATTTTGAGGTAGCAACTTTCTGGTTCTTTTAAATAAAAATTTACAAAGAAAAGAAAAGAAATTAACAAAAAAAAGATTATACAAACCTTCGCATATTTTTTGTTAAAACAATCAATACAAACAGGATGGTTATCAACAGGTATATATTCCTTTCCAGCTAGTGGTACATCACACTCTAAACAACAAAAGTGTCTGATATGGAAATTTTCACCCTCCGCGACAGTGTACTGTTTTACAAATATCAGCTGAAAAAACAAAAACAAAGGTAAATCAAGGTTTCCACTAAATTTTAAGATTCGTTTTTCTTGACCAATTTAATAAAAATTTCCTGACTCTCATGTTATGCTACTGCCATTTACTCAGCAAAATAATAAAGTTTATTTTTTTACAATATATGTTTAAAATTAGGCTTTTTTGTGATAAATTGTTTCAGTATAAATTACACTGTAAAGAACAAAATAAAAACACTATATTTAATAAGTTTCTTATATGAACATCATAGTAACTAAAAGGAACACACATAAGAAATAAAAACTAGCTAAAAATAACTAAAGCAATTTTTAAAAATAACTGGCTCACATCCAATTGCTTAAAAATGTTCACAAAAACTAGTCTATATTACTTTGTAAAGTAAACAAATAAAAACATTTAACATTTTGGTTTGCATAAAAATGCTAAGAAACAGAATCCAATTTAACAATAAATATGATTACTACTACTAATATGTACGATCACAATTTAAAGGAGAACTAAAATCATTGTGACTAAAAGTAATATAGATAAGAAAACTAGAACAGAACACCTTATTCTGTACAGAAACAAACATTGTAAACATTTACTTGAAAAATAGTTTGACATTATTATTCTAACTTATAAAAAAAAAAAAAAAAAAAAAAAAAAAAAAAAAAAATTAACTCATCTCATTACACACGTATTATTATTATTATTATATACATATATATTATGAAATATAGGGCAATTTTTCTTCAGTATCTTCAGGTTCCAAATGGTTTGCCTTTTTCTGAAAGTTTTATTTTTGGCGGCTATATGTTCTTCTTCTGCCAAGAATGTAACTCAATTTTTTCCTTTTTCCTCCAGTTTTATAATTTCTGCTGGGATTTTCCTTTTCAGGGTTCTATTTTGTTTTTATTGAGAGAAGCTTTTTACAATACATTTTTCTTGTTTTCTAAAGTTTCTTACTGCAGTGAGCATTTTTTTGTAATGAAAACATTTTCCTTATCTAAAGCATCTACAATTGCACAAAAACTTTTCACTGACAAATTATTGATTCTTCATGCAAATTCTCCACAAGAAATTTGTTAATGGAAAAATCACCTCTGGCTTGAGAGTGCAATTCTCTAAAATTTTTCCTGACTTTTCCTAAAACTTCCTGACTTTTTTTGGCTAAATTTATATTTCCTGGCTTTTCCTGTGGGAACCATGTAAATTAACACTTGAGTGCCACACTTCGCCACCAGATTTCCATGCAAAAAGTGCCATGGTGATGACCTACAGCACCAGATTGCTATGCAAAAAGTGCCACAGTGATAATCCATCGCCACTGTGTATTTTGTATTTTATAGTATTCATTTTTTATTGCCTATATAAAATTTTACTGTTTTGAACTACTGTGTGATGTATACAATATCTCTATTTTAATATTCAATGGTTTTTGGAAAAAAAAAGGCTTGTTTTGCCTAAACAAAAAAGTAATATACAGATGATTACAAAACAGCTCTTATCATGTTAATATTGACAGTTCACAACATGATTAATTGTTGCTGTATGTGAGGCTATCATGACTTTCTATACGAGGTGCTTTGAATTCAAATTTCACATGTGAACCATTGCTGGTACGACCTCTGCTGCTAAATTTGGCTAACAGTACTCTTTGCACCTACACTGACAAAAAGTGGAGCTATTCATTTGTGCTCCCTAAAGTACTGAACTGTATTCTTTTTTTTTTTTTTTGGGAATAGTTACAGTTTACATCAAAATATACTAATATTTTTTATGCACTCTTTTTTATATAAATGTTACCATCAATAAATGTATATACAAATTCTCTGGGCTGAGCTGAATTATAGAACTATGAATCTAATTTTGTGAAACTACATTTTAAAAAAATAAGTAGAAACTTGAATAACTTTTCTAACTACAATATGAGGTGCTACCCAAAAGTTCAGGGAATTTGAATTTTACGTGTGAACCATTGCTGGTACGACCTGCTGCTGCTAGATGTGACTAACAGTATTCTTTGTGAATCAGTGTTCCAACAGCTGTGACGGTGAGAGGCTGCATTGTTGACTTTCGTGCAGTTGTGTAATGTTGTGTTTTACTGCTTCGGCAAAGTTCTAAAAGGCAGATTTTAAAGAGCAAAGAATGCTTAAAAAACTGGTGCAGAAACCCATAGCATGCTTGTAGAAGCATTTGATGACAAGGCTATGAGTAAAACTTTTTTGTTGTACAAACGATTCAAAGATGGATGAACGACAGTCGATGACGATGAGTGTTCAGGATGACCATCAACAAGCGCAACACTGGAAAACATCACGAAAGTGCGAGAGACTGTTGTTGCAGATTGTAGACAACAATCCATGATGTTTGTGAAATCATACAAATGTTGTATGGGTCCATGCAACGCATCTTGTCAGGCAATTTGAACATGAGATGCATTGCTGCAAAATTCGTACCGAGACTGCTCAACAGCGACCAGAAACAAAATTGCGTAGCTGTCTATAGTGAATTGAAAAATTCAGCAAGAGATGACCCTAACTTCATCTCCAACAACATAATCTGTGATGAGACATGGGTGTACCGGTACAACCCTGAAACTAAGCAGTAGTCGTTGCAGTGGAAGTCGCCAAGTTCACCGTGGCCAAAAAAAGCACGCCACGTTCACAGCAACGTGAAGTCCATGATGATTGTTTTTTTTCAACATCAAAGGCATTATCCATAAGGAATTAATTCTTCTTGGTCAAACTGTCAATGGGATGTTCAAGAAGTTTTGAAGCGGTTATGTGAAAGCATTAGGTGCAAATGTTCAGATCTGTGGGGTAACAACAGCTGGGTTCTGCACCATGACAACCCGCCCGTGCACACATCGCCAGCCGTTTGGAATTTCTTGGCTTCCAAAAAGATGGTAGTAATTCCCCACCCACCCTATTCGCCTGACCTTGCCCCGTGTAACTTTTTTCTCTTTCCGAAAATAAAATTTCAATTGAAAGGCTGTTGTTTTAACACAATTGAGAAGATTCACGAAGGAACACAGAATGTGCTTCAAACACTTACACCTGCAGACTTCCAGGGAGCATGGAATCATGGGAAAAACGCTGGGATCGCTGTATCAATGGCCAAGGGGACTAATTTGAAGGAAACAGTGGAAATTAAAAGTTATGGTAAGCTACTTTATTTTTATGATAAAATTCCCTGAAATTTTGGGTAGCACCTCATACAGTGTATCTGTTGTTCAGTTTTTTATTTTATATTATTGTTTTGTTGTATGTATTTTTTTTTCAATAAATAAAAGTGTTTTGGCTTCATGTGGCTCTGAAATGGCATGTGAAAATCTTACATGTAGTGTAGTGGACAGATTACTTGATAGTGACTTCTCAGACATTGATATGTTAGCTACTCAAGAAGAGCTGGTTGATTTATTTTGCTATGACAGTGATGCAGTTTCAATCTATCTGCCAGAAAATGAAAATGAGGGTCAATTTTGTGATAAGAGATTGTGGCAGGTTAGACCAACCAAGTATATCATGACAAGCTAGGCCTGTGCCTAGATCAAATCCAACTGGTAAGTCTACCTTAGGTTCACCAATAAATTATATATAAAAATAAATAAAGTGGCCCTTAATATATTTGTAACTG
This sequence comes from Zanna intricata, assembly GCA_010016005.3. Lineage (NCBI taxonomy): Eukaryota > Metazoa > Arthropoda > Insecta > Hemiptera > Fulgoridae > Zanna > Zanna intricata. The sequence goes on along the minus strand of JAAAKQ030467827.1, from coordinate 15,746 downwards.
AAACCAATCCTGAACCAATGCAAAACAGATTATAACATTATCAGACAATATTTCACTTTGTAGTCAAACAAAACTGCATCCCAGTAGGATGAATGAGATAAGGGCGTTTATCGCAGTGATTCTCAATATGAGTCTTATTAGAAAACCAACCACTCCTTCTTATTGGTCAACTATCAACAGCCAAGAAACATCTTGGTTTCCAAAAATGTTTACTAGAAACCAATTTCAAATTTTAATTAGTTTTTTTCCATATTGTAGCCAATAGCAGACTTCCAAAAGTAAATCAACCACAGTATGATGCTTCTCAAAAATTTAAATCATTGCTTGAACACTGAAATAGGCTATTTAAATTTTTATTACACTGTTTAACAACAGTTGTTAATTGACAAATCCTTAGTTGAAACAAAAGTCAAACCACTCTAATTCAGTACTTACCCAACAAACAATGGGCTGTGGGTTTTATGCAACATCCAATTATTGTTATCTATGTTCAAAATTCTGATAAGTTAAACAGTGTGGTTTAAGTTCTGCAGTTGTAATATCACTTCTTAGTGCCTGCAATTATCTGAACAAAGGCTTTCATGTGTTACTGATAATTTCTTTACTAGTATACCATTTATAAAAAGGCTGTATGAATGAAAAACCTTTTTCACTGAAATAGTCAGGAAAAACATAAAAGGTTTACCTTTTATAAAAGTATGAGTAAAACAAAACTTACAGGCGAGTCAAAAAATATATTACAAACAGGGCAAAATAGTGGCACTTGGCTATGGAGAAAAAAAATTGTAAAAACACCTGCAATGTTAGTCATTTAAAACACAAATTAAAGATGAAGATGTTAAAAAAAACACATGTTAAAAAAAACCATCCCTAAAAGATGACTACAATAAACACACGGGAGCATAGAAACTTTTTGATAGGATGCTGTACTCATATCTTGATGAGCGCAGAACTGACAAATATTGAAAGGCGGTTTTCAACCTCACTGCCAGAATGATAAATTTTTATATAATCTATAAAGAAAATTGTACCAACAATCACAAAAATCCCCTATCTAGATATTTTCTTGTTGAGATCATAAAGTCTATCACTGAAGAATGGAATACTCATCAACCAAATTTGGAAGTAGGAGGTGACGGCCGTCAAAGAACTGCTGGCTTGGAAAAATTACCAGGAAGAAAGAAAAAGACTTGCTTTATTTGTACAAAGAGAGGCCCTACTTTTAAAACAAATAGGAAAAGATGAAGAACTGTTTGTACATTCTTCTTCAAAGAAGGATGTTGTGATACTTGTTTTCCAAAACACAAATGTAAAGTTTTTTGCAATTTTCAATGTACAAGTGTATATATTTGTAAATAAGTACTGTAAATTAGGTTATAGTGAATTATATAAATATATCTCGTTGATAATCCTCAAATTCAGTGTAATAAGTACATTGATTGTATAATATTTATATTGTACAATAAGTCTTATTAACCTGATTACTGACGATTCTTTCAATAACATTCCAACAGGAAAATATATTTTTTATGTTTGGTTTTTGACCCAATATTTTAAAACTTTACATAGTTCTAGGAAACATTATATAGATTGAAAATGGCTTCTTCCCACAGATTTAATATTTTTTGTTTAATAGGTAAAATAGAAAAAATTTTTTTTCATTTTTTTCTAAATTTGTTTATTTTAAAATTCTTTTGTGGTGTAATCCAACTTATATTCAAATCATTTTGTAGCCTAAATAAAACTGAACATTTTGACACCCAATATGTTAAGATATCCTGAACATTACTCAATATGTGACATTTTTAATACAACTAAGCAAAATGACTATTTATAGGCCTGGCATTTTACAATGAGTTTACATTTTAGGTGTTACCAATATATTCTAATTTCAAAAATTTTTTGTGGCACTCAAAGGTTAATTCAGCATACATTATAAAACAACAAATCACATAATTAAGAGTTGTAATTATGATTAGGCCATAGTAACTATATAGTTTGAGGGGGGAAGGAGGAAGAGAGAGAGAGAGAGCAAATCAGGCCTTTATTATAGTATTAATTTCTTCATTATTTAAATTATTTTAAAACTAAATATTGAGAATCTAACTGGTCTTTCATTACAAAAAAGTTGTTCAAGTATGATCTTTTAGGCAAGACAATTACAAAATAAATGTTCTCTCGTTCATGAAATTATCTTACATTCTTCTTTTTCAAGTCTATTTTATTTTAAATTATTTATTTACAAATATTAATTCTGTAATTAAATGTTTAAGGATATATCTTCATCAGTAACATGAAGAAATAAAGGAACTGGCAGAAGATTCAGCATTATACTCTGTTGCTGTTCTTAAGCATGGAAAATTGTAACCTATGAAAAGGCCACAGTCAAGAATTACATTCTTATCAACAAATGATACTTTACCCTAAGAATACCTATACTTATTAATAAGAAAATCATGAAATGTTGCAAATTCACATTTTGAGGCCAAAATAGGATATGTGCCTCTTATCAGATCACCATTAAAAATCACTGCAGTTGCACTTCTAAAGCAACAATCCTTGTTAACAGCAAACTTGTTAAAGCAAATGATCCTTGTTAACAGTAATAAACTAATTTATCTTTTGAAGTTTATTGTAAAATTATTACTGAAAATAAATAACACTTAGTTTCTAGAAAAGAAAATAACTTGTATCTTACGAGGAGCTGAGTCCCAGTTTTATTTTTTTTTTGTGTCATCAATGGCTATGATCATCAACTATTAATAAACACAAACAGTATGTGGTGAAACTACTCTAAATATTGTTTTAATTTGGAAATATGAACATAAAATCTTATACCATGATCCATTGTAATAAATAGGTAACAGAAGGATAGCCTGTCTAAGTCCGTACCAAGATTACATTAAAGCATTAAATTCTATTTATTAGGGGATAAGTATGAATATCAGTAAGCAACAGTATGTGCCGAATATTCAAGCAAGTTTAATTATATAACGGATAATAAACAACAACCTTAGCAGCCAATGCCTGAATAAAAAAAAAGATTATTCTATAGATTAAACTAATAAATAATTTCTTAATAATAATGAATTAAAAAAATTAAATAATTTAGCGACGAGAAAAAGCATTTTCTAAAGTTTACTTTTTAGAATTCAGTACTTAAAACAAGGTGCAATAAGTTAGATGTCTAACTAATTACACATTAGTAAGTTAATATCTAACTTATTAATGTCTTTTGACTAACCGAACATCTTTAAGTTAGTCAAAATATTATTTATAGAATGAACTGCACGCTGAATTTTAAACTGGAATGATCTGAAATGAAAACCAAAATTGCATACTAGAAATATCAGCTTTTTAAAGGAAAAATACATAATGGTAAAATGTTTCTTTTTAAAACTTACTTCGTCACAAGCAAAACATCGTGGGATTTTGACGATATCAGCATAATGACGACCACAATATACTTCACTTTTATGAAAGAAGTACACTAAATCCACAAGTAATTCCTGAAAGAAAAACAATTAGGTGTAATTAAATTTGTAATCATTCAATTAAATTATAATATTTTATAATATTATAATTATTAAATATTAATTTTATAATATAATTCATGATAATGCTACATTTGCTTTCAAGGTAATATAAAGAAAAATAGTTTTTTTTTGTTTAACCTCCAGAACCACCGTTAAGTTATATCTTCAGAGGATGAGATGAATGAATTGTAACGTGTGTGAAAAATGCCATGCCTGATCGGGATTTGAACCTGGGACCTCCGGATGAAAGACCGAGATGCTACCACTCAGCCACGGAGGCCGGCAAAGAAAAATAGTGCTTACTAAACAAATTAGACCAGATTACAAATACATTTGTTGCCATATTTAAAACCCTTCAATTAGATATGTTCTTCAGAAATTTCATTACTAGTAAATTTATGCGAGAGGATTATTTATACAATATTTAAATGTGACTAGAAATTTTAAATCACACAGAACAAAAATCTCAATACAGTCATCACATTTTTATACTCATAAAAAAAAAATTATATGTCAACATATTTATAACCTGTATAACCTCAATCTTGAATACCTCTGCTCATTAATATTACACAATCAAAATTCAATATTGAATTTATTATATGATCTAATAAAGGCATTTTTTGTGATATAAATGAAATTTCAAATTCCTTAAAAAATTATTACTTGTAAGTTATTTTTTCCATTGGCTTAAAATTGCTTAACTGAATTTTATTATATGTTGCTGGAAACTTTAATACTAGAACTTACTTCAACATTTTTTTTATATTCTCTAACAAATACAGCCGTAATGAGACAGTAATAGTAATAAAAAAAATTAACTTCTTTCTGACAAATTTCATAAATAATAAAATTTCTGTAGCTACACTATCAATAAAAAAGAGCACAAAATAAACAAAATTACATTATGTCAATAACAAACATTTCAATCAATCCTCATCAAAATATTCAATATAAATATTGATTTATAGAAAACAACATAACATAAATGTAGTTTATTCTTTTGGCCTGACTGCATCGGCCTACTTTGAACTTCTTTCCTCTAACAGAATTTTAAGCTTAGGAAAGAGCCAAAAATCACAGGTAGCTGTGTTTGGTAATTAGGAAGCCTGCTACAGTTGTTTGAACCTGTGTATTGCCAGTAACCTCTGAATAAGTTGTGATGTCTGGGCTGGAGTTTAATTAATTTTACAATCTCCATTTTCCTCAAAGCTGTGGCCTGTTGTCAAACAACATATATTAGTTGACGAAGAACAGTTATAGTTCTCTTTATTGTCAGATTGTCCTCAAAGAGAAACTCATAATCAAGGATGCCTTAATAACTGAAAAAGCTGTGAGCATGATGTTCACATCGCTTTGTGATTGCCAGGCTTTCTTTTGCCATGGAGAACTTGAGAGTTTTCCAATGGAATGACTGTGCCTTTTACTCAGGGTCATAACTGTAGACCATGTTTCATCTCTCAGGTTATTACTTTTTTTCATAAAACTGAGATCACTATTAGCACATTCCAGCACGTCTAGCACAACTTGCAGTTGGTTTTGAGCATGGGCAAGATGTTTTGGGAGAAAATTTGCTGCTACTACGCACCGAATCCTGACATCTTTGTTAAAATCGATTACAATAAGCCAACTGAAATTCCTACTTCATCTTCAAGTTCTTTAATTATCATTCAGCAATCATTCATTACCATCTGTAGAACTTGCTCGATATTTTTGGAATTTTTGCTGGTGGAAGGTCTGCTACACCATTATCACTTTCAATAGATGTTCAGTCATCTTGAACAATGATATCACTCTTTAATTTTTGTAACAACTACAGCTTCATTACTACAAGCTAATTGTATCTTCCTTATTGCCTCTTACTTGCATGTCACCAAGTATCTGACAAAATTTAATGCAATTCTCTGCTTAACCTGTTGTCATTTTAAACAGAACAAAAACATGATAAGCACTAGTCACATGTTTTAATTTTGTGACTGCTAAGTAGCAACTGGCTGCCAGCCTCCATGGCGCTAGTGATAGCATCTCGGCCTTTCATCAGAGTTCAAATCCCAGTCAGGCATGGCACTTTCACACATGCTACAAATCATTCATCTCATCCTTTGAAGCAATACTTAACAGTGATTCTGGAAGTTAAAAAAGTAACAACTGGCTATAATGGCAGCAAGACTTGAATCATGTGCAACCAATACGAATCAAGTTCACATTCCTGTGCTACAACTGGTTACTGCAAATATATTTCTTGACCCCACCTCATGCATATATATATATATATTCCAGTACTGGACAGAAGAATTTTCATCCAGAGGTCCCGGGTTTGAATCCTGGTCAGGCATGGCATTTTTCACACACACTACAATTCATTCATCTCCATCTTCTGAAGATATAACTTAACGGTGGTTCCGGAAGTTAAACAAAAAAAAAAATTTGCATATTTTCAAAGTTTATAAAACCATAACTAATTTGATAAATTCACAAATTATAAAAACAATTGTATTTTAATTTAATTATGTAAAATTAAATACTAACTGAAGATGCAGGATCTCGCAAAGATTGATTATGGAATTGATGTGATAATTTCTACTTATCTATTAACTGTGTTTTGGTGGTTTATATTTTAATATTATATATATATATTAGGTATGTCCCAATGTCCCAAAAAAATCTGACCTACTTTCAAATCCCCGCGCAAACATTCGTAGCAAACTCTGTGAGGTACAAGCGTAACCAGTAACTTCTCCTGAACAAGCCAGATGCCGCAGTTATCAACAGAACGTGGTAGTTTGTGCACAGTGTGTCTTTGTTTAGAGTGCTTTGTTGATGTTTGTCGGATTTTATAATTGCTGAAAATGATGGAGTGATCAGATCATCGAATTTGCATAAAGTTTTGCTTCAAACTTGAAAAAAGTTATGCAGAAACTATTGAAATAATGCAAAAGGTCTTTGGAAACAAGTGTATGGGTAAAATACAAATAAAACAGAGGTACAAGCAGTTCAGAAATGGCCGCACATCTGTTGACAGTAACTCTCATTCTGGCCGATCTTCTAGAATACCAGACACGAGCGTGTGCAACTTGCGATTAAAAAAGATCGGCGTTTTGACTGTGCACGAAATAGGAAGTGATCTTGGAATTCCAAAAACAAGTCGTTTGGAAAATTCTAACTGATAATTTTGAAATGACTTGTGTTTGTTCAAAATTCATTCCAAAATTGCTCTTGGTGGAGCAGAAAAAGCTTCACTTTGAAGCCACTCAGGATAACTTTGAAAGTTGCTAATAATGAAAATTTGCTTAAAAAGATAATTATCGGTGTCAAATCGTGGATTAATGATTATGTTCCTGAAACAAAACAACAGTCTTCACAATGGAAGCTTCCATCCCAGCCACGAACCGAAAAAAGCACATCAGTCAGAGCAATGTTGACTGTTTTTTTCAATTATGAAGGCATTGTGCACCATGAATATACTCCAACAGGTCAGATGACTAACAAAGAACTTTACCTTTAAGTTCTGAGAAGATTGCGTAATGCAGTGAGGAGAAAACAGCCGCATTTTTAGGGAACCAGAAACTGCCTTCTTCATTACAATAATGCGCCAGCACATTCATCAAACATTGTGCAACAGTTTTTAGCAAAACACCAAATTAGGACACTTCACCAGCCTCCATACAGTCCCGATATAGCTCCCTGCAAATTTTGGCTGTATCCAAAACCAAAAATTCCAGTCAAAGGACGATACAGAGACAATTCAGAACAATGTGACAAAAGCACTTAAGGCCATTTCAAAACCTGAATTCCAGAACTGTTTCAGAAAGTGGAAAGACAGATGGGAGCATGTCATACAGTCAAATGGGGATTACTTTGAAGAATGCCACAAGTAGGATGACAATAACGTTAGCGCGAAGAATTCAATGTATGTCAGATTCTTTTGGGACACAACTCTCATATATCCAACTATAATTTTTATTATTTTTTTTTTAATAAAACTAGTTGGTCATTAGTTTCTATAATTTTCAAATACTATTTATTGGTGTAATTTTCTAACTGATCAAACAGTTAGAAAAATCCCCTGCTGGTTTGGATTAAATGGGCAAGAATGAGTCCATTGCATATTTGCAAGTAAGTAAATAAACCATGAAAATTTAAACAACAAAGTATAATTAAATAACAATAATAAAACAACCAATTACCTTACAAGAAGCACAAACAAAACACTGGGGATGCCAATAAGAAGTTTTCTCAGTCCTATCAATGGATACAACAACATCCCCTTCAAAAATTTCATTATGACACTGTTGGCAAAGTGATGCAACTTTTTGAATGTAATTACTACCAGCAGATTCCAAATCATTTCCACCACAAGATACATCAGGCTGTATTTTAGGTTTTGTATTATCATGAAACATGACCTTGTTTTTATGTTTAAGCTGTTCAGAAAATGTTGGATTTTGAAGAGTTACTGCATCTGAATGTTCAATATGTACTTTTTGTTTAGGATCTGAGATATGTAAAGCATCTAACGGCAACTGTGAGATCACATTAACACCTGCATAATTAACAGATGGGTTATCAGTAGTTTCCGATTGATTTTTAATAAACTGTGACAAAGGTATTGGAACTTTATTAAGATGTGACAATGTATTACTCATAAATTTTTGTCCAGGAACTGGTGATGACTGTGCTATATGTTTTCCTGTAGTTAACTTATCAGTCACAGGAGTAAATGCTTGAGCTGAAAAGCCCAGTTTATCACATTCATTGACATTATTAGATCCAATCATACATTCATGACCATAATCTCTATTCTCTATTTCATTATTATCGTTATCACTGCTACTGTTATTATTGTTATTATTGCTAAAGTTTAAATTATGTAATGGTGCATTACTAGTTCTATTATCTGAAACTATAAAATCACTAGGACTTTTCAAATTAAATTTATGAAGTTGCGGGGATGAAGATAGTGACGACGAGGATAGCGCATCATCATGCAACGGTTTAGTTGGAATCTCTGAAGCATTAACGTAAGGTCTTGCAGTCCAGTTGACATTTTTTAGGTTTGTTGACCAACATGGCTTCTGTAAATTTTGTGTTGCAACTTCTGCTATCTGTTGATGCAGAACTAAAGCCTAAAACACATTAAAAGAAACAAAAAAATAACCGTTAAATAAAATTAATTTTACAAAACTAAATTTTATTTTTTAAAACTAACTAGCAACAAAATATCAATTAAATACCAAAAGCACATAGTTACTCACTAATGAAATCTGCACCTTTTGACAAAGGAGCATTATTCATTGACAGATAATAAATGAATGCAGCTAACTCTACAGCAAAGGAATATTTTTTCTATACTTGTTTTAGTAAACAAATATTAAAAATTCTGATGTAGTTAACAAATGACTTTAAATCATAGCTTTATCTAAATATTCACCCTCTTTTTTACAAATAATCTTGTTCAAATACAGGTTGTTTGAATATCTGCCTTGAAATCTCTGTAACTAAGACATTCTAAAAGAAAAAAAATTAAAATAGCAAAAAGTTGTTTTGGACAAGAAGGAACCTCCTTTGCCAATCTACTGTGTTTGGACATTTAAATTTATGTATCCAGTCTACAGCATAACTTGATTTATTTCAATTATTGCTACAATTGACTGCTACAGTGAAAATCCAATCTTTTTTTTTTTTTTTTTTTTTACCTCCAGAACCACCGTTGTTAAGGTATATCTTCAGAGGATGAGATGAATGAATTGTAGCGTGTGTGAAAAATGCCATGCCTGACCAAGATTCAAACCCGGGGCCTCCAGATGAAAGGCTGAGATGCTACCACTCAGCCACGGAGGCCGGCCAAAATCCAATAATGCTTCAGAATGAAAGCTCTAGGTTATTAGTTCCAAAATGATAGTCACTGAAAAATATTTTTCTTTTTTATGAACGCTGTCTGTATTTAGACAAAATGGATTATAATTATTTATACATCACATGTAAGATGACAGTCATTCAAATACAAACTGGAATTTGTTTACAAAACGTTACTGATATTAAATAAAATTACAAATAAACTTCCTTTTTTTTTACATAATCTCCTTTAACAATTAAAGGATTTTAACTACACAGCATATGAGCGTCTTTTTTTTTTTTAACACCCCCAAGGCAATTGGACTGGCGTTAGGCATTACACAGTCACCATGGTGTGTCATGGCAGCAGATTAACTACTACCCTCCCCAAGCTCAGGTCAAAGTCTCCTTTAACAGAAATACATTTTCAACACCAGATAGATAGCTTCCAGAAAAAAATAACAAGATGGCTGTCCAACTATGCCACAAAATGCATGATTGCAGCATCATCTTCAAATCTTTCCCCTCCTAAAACTCCTTTCAATAAACCAAAAAGCATGTGGAAATCATCACTTGGTGACACGTCTAGACTGTAAGGTGGGTGTTTAAGAGATGTCCAATGAATTTTAAAGAGTTTATCATGCATGAGTCCAAGCCACTGTATACAACTGTGTGTTGTCATGAAGCAAGACATGCAAATTGGTTGCCGGCTTCACTTGTTACAATAAGTAGTCCTGACATCATCCAGCAAATGGCATTAGTATGCAGCATTTACCGTGTAAGCAATTAATTAGCAGCACACCTTTTGGGCAATTTTTTTGGTAATTTTTTTTAATAAATTTATTGATTGATATACACAACTCACAACTTCATCATTTATCTATATAGTCTCCTACACAATCTATACATTTTTGCCAACAATTTGGAAGCTTGAATATTCCTTGTTTATAAAAAGTTTAAGGATGAGTCTTTAACCAATTGCGCACATGCTCCTCAACATCTTTATTGTTTTCAAATCATCCCCATCCAAGCGATTTCTTTAAGGGCACAAACAAAAAATAGTCATACGGGGGGCGGGGGGGGACAAATCTGGACTGTGGGGAGGGTGATTGAGGGTTTCCTAGTGCATTTTTTCCAATTCATCCCTTGTCAAAATTGTGGTGTGCAGCCTGGCACTGTCATGGAGAAGGATGACTTCACTGATGGACATACCCCATCTTTTATTTTGGTAGGAGGTTTTCGTTGACTGTAGCAGCAGCCAATAGTAAGTTGCATTCACTATCCGTTGAGTGTAGAGAAAATCAATGACTAAACTCGCCATGAGTCAAAAAACAATCACTGCAAGAACTTTTCTGGCTGACAGATAGGTTTTGGCCTTCACTGGGCAGATCTCATCCTTTCTTCCCCTCTCCACACTCACCATTTTTGACTACTCAGGACTGTAATGATGAATCCAAGTCTCATCACATGTGAAAATACGCCTCAAAAGACTGTCCAATTCTTGCTAATATAGATTCATAAGCCTCTCACAGATCTCCAACCTGACCCGTTTTTGATTTTCAGTCAACAACCTCAGAACCCATCCAACACTAATTTTTCTAAACCCAAGATGTTTAGTGATAATAGATTAAGCACTCCCATAGCTGATACCCACTTCTGATGCAATCTTTTCAACAGTAAACTGGCAATCACCTTCAATAAGCTCTTGAACAACACAAGTGTTGTCAGCTGTGAGACTTGATCTTTGATGTTGATGGCTTTCATTTTCTACACTTTCTCATCTTCCTAAATTACCTGGCCCACTTATACACTCAGTTCTGAAAAAGTGTAGTGTACCCAAATTATATAATTCCACAGGTCCCGGTTTCAAGTCCCAGTCAGGCATGGCATTTTTACACACACTATAAATCATTCATCTCATCCTCTGAAGATATATCTAACAGTGGTTCCTGAGATTAAAAAAAAAAAAAAAAACTGTACCATTAAACAAGTTAAAATTTCCACAGGATTAACACCTTCATTTGTAGAAAACTTTTATGATTATATATTGCGCAACAGATAATGGAACCTCTTACTCAATTATGGTTGTACTGATGTCAGAACAGAGCAGAGGAGCTAACCAAGCGAGGGGCGTGTCCTCTCTCTAACACACCGAGCATTAAGCACTCCACTCCACCATAGCAAAATTATCATTTAAATTTGATTCACCCTTGTATTTGTCTAATTTATTGAGTTTTTTCCATTCTGTGGTTAATGTATTTGTAGATCTGATTTCTATTAAGTGATTTGCAAAGTTTGATTTTGTTGTGTATATTGCTTTTATCTGTGGTTGTGTATTTTTTCTGCCCAATATTATGTGGTTTTTATTATTACATACTTCGAAATTGACACTTTAATACAGCATATCTGTAAAATCTTCTATGAAGAAGAACAACATCTTCAAGAAGAAGAACGAACATAAACAGGATATGTTTCCCAGCTTTCATTAAACTGAAGAAAAAAATTTTCTTGCTATTTTTCCTTTGCTAACAAAGTAATCTATAAACAAAACTAAAAAAATTTCAAAGCATTACTTTTAAACAGGACTTGAGAATTACTTACTATGTTAGTGAAATGTGATGCTGGAGTCAAGCTTAAGCTCTGGCCATGACATTAAATGCAGGCACCTGAGTTCAGTTTGAGAATGTATCCTATAATGTTAAGAACCCACATTCCAAAAACAAGTGAAATATATTTAACACCAGCTATTCTGTGCATATTGATAACTAGTTTATAATTGATATGATTAAGAAAGTTAAAATGTTGAAATGTTATTTAAAATTTTTTAAAAGACAACGAAAACAAGAGAACTCTCACAATTACTGTTTATTTATATAAAATAGGTAATAGAACAATTAGAACTTACCTTTAATTTTTCAACTTTTCCTTGTCCAACAACATGAGATTTAATTTTGTCCAAATACTTGCTGAATCTAAAATGAAATAAAAGGTATATACATAAATATCATAGTTTTAATCAATCTAAACATGCTTAATGTATTAATAAAAAAAAACAAATTTAAAAAAATCATCAAAACAAACCTAATACAACCACTAAAATGTAAGAAAATATTATTAAAGTCCTTACTTTCAGAAATAGACTAAACTAAAAAGAAACAACTAGTAATTTACTAACACTTAATTTGACATATACTTCAAAAAGTCAACATTTTAACAACATTACTATTTATTACATTTTAGCGTTTTTTCAAGTCGGTTATTTTTTTGTTTAAAATGTTTATTCTACTGTATTTTTACATGACTCCCCAAAAAGGAGTGTTGTAATATATTAGGGTATATGTATGTACATATCTTCCACCATAACAGTACAACAGCCAAACTGATGTATGATCCTGCAAAAGACCCCCAAAAGATGTATGACCCTGCTTCATTGGAATCCTTATGTCACCGGGAGTGTTGTAGGGTGTGTAAATATATATCTATTCTTTTTTTGTCCATACCTTCCTCTATACTAATTAAATCCAAAAGCATAAAGAAAATTCATTTTTTTTGAATTTTCAAAGTGTGAGGTCTGGGGGGGATCTTAGTGACCAATTAACCAGTCTATCCACTTACCAGCAAACTTTCATCAAGACATTGCCTTACTTCATTAGTGAAATACATAGGAGCTCCATCAAGTTGGTACATTTTAATTCGTTTTTCTAAGGGGATATTTTCCAGCAATATAATAAATTCATTACGTAAAAATTCCAGATAATTTCTCCCTGTGATACAATGTTGTAATATGAAAGGTCCAATTTATTGGTCATTTATGATACCACACTAAACATTCACTGAAAATCGTTGCTGGAAATTTTTTTCCACTGTAGCATTTGGGTTTTCTTCAGACCACTGATGCACATTCCGTGTGTTGTTTACTCGTTACAAGTGAAAGTAGCTTCATCCGAAAATAGTATAAATGGAATTAAATGTTGATTCCTATTAACCCATTGACAAAACTGCAGCCAGCTGGCGTAGTCACCAGGCTGGAGATGTTGCACTTTCTGAATATGAAAAGGATGCAATCTATTATTATTTAATGTCCACTATACTCTACTTTGTGAAATATTGAGCCGTGTTGCGATTAATCGTGTGCTCGTTGCCTGACTACGTTGAAACATCTGCAGAATGTTTTCACTTTCAACAGCATGATTTGCTTGTCGTTCAGATGAAATATGAGCGCTGGGAAGATTCTCACGAAGATTTAAAAAATTATAATAAATACTTTACGATTTGGTACAACACGACCAGGATGCCTATGTCAATATTCCGTTAACCGCTGCTGTAGCACTTCCATTGCAAAATCCATAGATGAAAATCATGTTGGCATTTTCAGCATTAAAGAAGATACGCGGCATTTTTCTAAACAAAACTAAACAGAATTTCACTTTTTTTAACAGACTTGATTTTTATGCACTGTAAAATGAATACAAAATTACACTTCTTAACAATTTTCTGAAATTTTTACAATAAGAATTCGACGTAATACTGCAAACACGATTGATCAGTGAAAGGTTATTTAACACATTACCACAATTAACTGGCAACAATGAGTAGTATTTAAACAAATTGAGATGAAAAAAAAATCAGTGTTGCCAACTTATTTTCCGTAGGTCTAAAATTGTTGTACCTACTAGAAACATGTTTTTTTTTTTTTGTAACATTTTTTTCTAAGTTTTTGTCGGTTTTGTTGTTAATAAGAGTTGACATGTTTAAAATTCTATTTGTTTTCTGTTGACATTATTTACATCAATCTTCTTATAATTAAATTCTCTACAATTTATGTTTAAAAAATGTATGATTTATTGCCAATTTAACAATGTTATTGTACGTCAAACGTAAAAAAATGTGTTTTTTGACCCTATTTTTGGCGTTTTACTTGGGATATCTTAGAGACTAAGAGATACATTTCTGGGACATATTTTTTTCGATTTCCCATCTCAAAAACCATAAGAAACAATACAATTTGCCCCTTAATTGACCTTCCCAGAATTTCAGAAAGCCTTAATTTACCCGGAGGAACTAAAACTCAGGTGAAATCTTTCACCCTGTATAACTCCCTAACGAAGCGTTTTTCGACCTATGTTTATATGTACTTTTTTCTTATTTTTAGCCTCTAGAATGAGTTGTCAAAGTATTGCCCTATCCTTCTGAATCACCCTGTATATGCATATGTATATATGTATGTACAGGGAGATTTATGTATAGTGGAGATTTGTCAGTTGTTGCACAAACTTTAATGAACTCTGAACTGTGAATCTTTATCACTGCCTTGGCCGAGTTTGATCTGAATGATTCAAATCAATCAAATAAATAATACTACAAAAATAATAGAATTAAATTTATGTTACATAAAATAACATTAAATAAATTTAAATTTCTGTTTAATAATAATGGCTTTCCCATGGGGACTGCAAGTGATGTTAGACTGGTGAGTGCTGCAAGCACTTCGTATGAGGCTAGAGCGTTGAAGTGATGCAAGCACCTTGTGTGAGGCTAGACCAATTATTAACTAGTAACAAATGGGGTGCCCCTGAGATGCTGTTTTGGGAGGTGCTATGGAGCGCTCTTATATCTCTTCAAATAATTGTCCGATTTTTAAAATTCAAACTATTTGTTAATAGGTTGAAGGCTAACTTTTGGACCATCAGATACATTCTCAATCTAAGAGTGCATGGTTTTTCAGAAATGTTGTTATATCTTCACAACTGATCTTCCAATTTTCAAAATTCACACCAAGTATTTGGTAGTACAATACAACATCACAATGGAACCAAACCAGAACAAAAATTAACTAATATAATCAGAAAAGTCGAGTGACCTGCACCACGCTAAGACCAGCTTGAGCCAGCAAGCTCCTGCAAACTGTCTTTATAGAGATTGATGACAGTATGATTAGAGGTAATGCTGTCGGCATCGGATTGAGGATTAAAATAAGACTAAAAAAGGACTAAACATTATTAAGTAGTATTTAATTAAATAAAATAATGGATGACCGATCAACTATCAGATGGTTTTAATTAGTTTAAATGTATTCTTCATGTTATAGAAATAGTAGGCGCATTTAAGGTTGTCTGAAGATTAAGGTCTCATCAGGTTTTATAAAAACAAGAAACTTTTTCCTTTAACAAATATTTAAAGGGGGGAGGCCTCTTTAACAAAGAATAATTACTATTCAGAACACCCCTCCCCTAACTGCGTTTAAATATTTTTTGTTAAAGGACAAAATTTTCTTATCAATGTAAGAACTGGTGAGGACTTAATCATTAGATAACCTTAAATGCCTGCTATTTCTACAACATGAAAAATATATTTAAACAAATTAAAACTGTCTGA
>JAAAKQ030467816.1:9372-24040 GCA_010016005.3 Zanna intricata | reverse complement strand
GGCATTTTTTACACACGCTACAATTCGTTCATCTCATCCTCTGAAGATATAACCTAACGGTGGTTCTGGAGGTAAAACAAAAAAAAAGAAAAACAATATATTTCATACGGTGAAGACATAAAAAATTCATGAAAGATATGAGATTAATTCTTTTAATATAAATAAATGTGTTCTTGCTAGATATATAAGTTTTTCTTCTGTATATCACGTATAACTTAAAGAATAGTCTGATATTGGACCAGTTTTTTTACATTGAAATCTTTTTCATGTACTTTTACATTAGGGTTAAATTTTTTTTAATGATTTACTTTAAAATTAAGCATAGATGTTGATGGATAACTGAATTTTTTTTATCGAAGTTACCTAGTAAATGGCAAGTAATATAACAATAAATGAATCTTTTATTCTGAGAATTACATAATAATACATTATATACATCGCGATAGAAATGAATATATACGGGAGTACTCCGCGTATAAAAAAGGAATTGCCCCGGCTCATGTATCTGCCTGAACGGATCAAAAGGGAACCGTTAGTAGTAAAAACTTGATCGGAGAAGAATCAAAAAATACAGGATTAATTATAATATAAAAATGTATAAAGTCCGTATACATTATTTAAAATATAAACAAACAGGTGAAATAATTATCAAGGTAAATAAATGGAAAAATTAAATATAATAATTAAATCACATTTTAGAAGGGATTAATGTAAATTTTTTAATTCATATTTGCGTTTACGCTGAACAGAATGCGAAAAATACAGAGTTTTCAAGAAATTTCCATTTTTTTTTTAAATTCATGGTTTTTGGACTTTGGCCTTGAAGCGTGTATATAAATATTTACATTAACTTATTAAAACATTAAATATTAATTTACATTCGCTCCTGAATTATAATCTATTTCTGAAAGAATTGATACAAGGATTGTTACCTCACGGTTTTTCATTTTAACGGTATTTTTACTTTACTGAATTAAAAGAAAAAAGTTAAGATAATTAAGGAACATACTTCAAAATGTTGAGATCCATTTATAGACTAATCTGACTGAAATTGGAAGTAGTTCGAAGATTTAGCTTTTAGTTAAAGAAAGATAATTAAAACTATGAAACAGGAAGATATTGAGCGGTAGGTAGATATTAAAGAAAGAAAAAATTCATATAGTTCATTTCATTAAACGTAGTTGATTTTTATTTTTAAGTAGTCAAATCAAAAAGGTTGAAGAAGTAACGAGTACGTCGACAGCGAAACACGTTTCACTATTTCTAAACTCCACATAAGTACATATATTTTTTATAAGTTCATGGAACCTAGAAAGATAAAGCTGTCGTGTTCAACGAGAACTGATGACAGAAAAATAATTATAAGTTAGATTTTATACAAATATTTATTATTCTTATAAATTTGTGAGACATTTATTTAAATAATTCGAAGAATATTGTTATTGTTAATCGAGCCATTTAAAGAAAAAGAAAAAAAATCGTTCACATTTATTATGGTATAATATACATGCTCTTGGTAACACTTTTATTCTAACTTGCGGACATTTGTGGTAGCATTTATAAGATTAAAATCCTGGTGAAGCATGAAGTTTTTCACACGCTACAAAATTTCCATATTATATTCCCACACGTAATTTAAGCTTATTTGGTTATATTACTCATTATTACTGGTTAAAAAATTCCATTTTTATTGTTTAACATCCATATCGATGGACCGAAGTAATATTTTTAACTAGTAACATTATTCTTTAATTGGCTCTATTAAAACGTTAATTTAAAATCACTCATTATTACAAAAATTAATAGTCGGTTCATATAATGGAAAATAAATACAAATGGAAACTTATTTTAATTAATATTTGAATTTTATCATGCTAAGACAGGTTTCACAAGAATCATTCTTGGTCGACAACTGTTGAATACTCGTAACACATAACGAATACTAGGATAACAAATAAACTTTCACATGTTTTTTAAGTGCCATTTTTTTAAACTAATGCGATGAAATTAACGGTAAATTCAAATTGGGCTTCCGCTATATCGATTGCGATTTACTTTTATTCGATATTGAATAAATAAGACATCGTTTTAATTAAACGTTTTAAATATTGTCAATAGTCAATACATTCTGTAGAAATACATTAATTTTCTTTGATGATATTATCACTGTTCAAGTATTTTTTTTTTTTCATTTTGGATCAAAGAATTTATAAATATCGGCGCTAGAATCGCCACAGAAGTAACCTCTCTAATCGTGGGTGCAGAAAAGTGTGAACCGAAGAGTTTATTGTTGGTCGCATGTCTGTTAGAATACTTTGTGTTGGCAATCGATGTTTTCAATCGGCCTATTACCGAATCTGAATCGTAGAATATTACAGGATATTATCGCAGGAATGTTATTTGCAGGATATTACTAGCGATGTTACCGATCGAAACTTCGGGTAAATATATTTGTAGTTTTTAACAATTGTAAAGTTTGTAATTGTTGAAAAGGCTTATCCTTACTGATTTAAAAACTTCTTAGGTTTCAAAATTTTCTGTTCCGTCTTTGTTAAGATATTTTATAATCCGTTATTTGTCCACTAGGGCGATGTGCTTTTTATAATAATGATACGACTACTTCGCTTAGATCACGGTTCACTTCGTTCAGTCCAGTGTTATGATTTTATACTGTGTACCGGCTTGCTGAAATAAGCGAAGCGTGCCACGGTCTATCTAAGATAGCGATCGACATAAAATAGTTAAAAGTTTTTAAATAATATAACTTATATCGAGCTCGTACGGCAAAACGTATACTGTTACTAAAAGTACATGCTAATTTTATTTTTACGATAGGGGCGTCATTAACAACTGTGTGTCACCTCCACCGAAGAGAAGGATCTGTGCAATTATCAGTTCTGAAAGAGCGATCTCCATGTAATTGCGAAAGTGAGTTTTTTATTATTTAAAATATTTTAAGAATGTGATATAATTAATTATATACTTAGTCACGTTTTTAGGATATTAAGGGTTTTATGAATAACAATTCAAAAAGATTAACGTAAGTTAGATTATATGTTAATTTTTTTTTTTGTTCCGGAGGTTAAAAAAAAAAAGAAAAAAGTTATATTGTAATTTAGTAAATAGGCGTATGAAAAATTGCATTAATTTATTTTTAATTGTTTTATATTATTACAGTCGGTAGATTCAATATAAAAATTTTTAATGATGGTAGTAGGAGAATAATAAAATTGCTCTTATTTTTATAATAGAAAAATAAACAAAATAATATGAGAAAATCGTACTTCGTCTAGTATTCGGGTATTCATAAAAAAATCATTTTTTCGCTGTTCAATGACGTTAAATTAAATGGCTATAAAAATACGATAACCCTGCGGCCTGTTATTATTATTATTCATTTATGTGTAGTATTATGTCCGATATCATTTATTATTGGAAACCGCTACCGCTCTGGTAATTTTGTTGTTATTTGAAAGTTTTACTGTACGTCTTAATAAATATTTGGATATATGCCTGTTGCAATACTATTTTTATACGCATTAAATTTAATAATATTAGAACATATAAGTAGGTTTCAGGGTTTTCTTTTTGTAATGAAATGTATTTCAAAATTTCAGAACTTTTTAAAAGTTTAGATTATAATTTTTTTATCGTACGTATAGTCTTATACAGAATAGTAATTAGATATATTCGTTAGTTTAAACAGGGTTAAATAACGGTACTGAAGGAATACATAAGGCAGATTAATGATTATCATTAAATATAATTAATATTTAATTAAATTGAATTATGTACGCGTATAACTTAGAATGAATTTAAAATAAACAGTCTGTATTTTATCTGAATGTAAATGTAAGGTGATTAAATTCGCGGTTTTCAGCAGTAGTAATATTAAATTTAACCACTCTTAACTGAAACATTAACAACCTGTCTGTAATAAATATACTTTGAAACAGAAAATGATATTTGTTACGCCGGTGTATCGATGAATAGTGTAAAATATTATTTGTTTATTTATTATTATATGTAAATTAATGTATAATTATAACTAATTTCACTTATGAATAATTTATATTGTGTGTGTGTGTGTGTGTGTGTGTGTGTATTTATTTTCTCACGCCTTTTTTCTTTTGATGTTTGTACTCCTATTTTGTAAATTTCCGGTTGGAATTCAATAATTGGTTGTTTAAATCGGTGTATTTATAAGAACTGCAAATTCTGAGTCGTTGCTCGATTAAAGTTACCAGTATTTCAGAAATGCAGTCATATCAAAAAATTATGCGAATAATAAAAAGGTGTGTAAGAATAAAGTAAATTATTTGTGTTATAGTTAAAAATTCGTACTTCGCATGGATATAATGGTAAATAACCTAAATCCATAATAATATATTTTGAATTTATTTCTAAACATAATCTAATTATAAATTAAAATTTTGTTTACGTGTATGAATTTAGAAAAAAAAGTGGTTCGTAAGTTAGTTAAAAAATTCCATTTTTTGTATTTCCTTTTAGACTTGGTTTCATAGGCTGTTTAAAATTTTTATGTATACGTATTATTTCGTTTATAACTTGTACTTGATTTTTTATATGTACCAGTAACTTACGCTGCGGCAAGTGAAAGCTTTGAGGACGTAATTCCTAATATAGATTTATTAAAAAACGTGTTTTATGTGGTTAAGTATACACTCAAAACCGATAAACTGATAAAATAATGTGTTTATATGTTGCAAATAAACAGTTGTACGAAGCAGGAAAATTAATAACCGATGGAAAACGGCCGATATAATTTGAAAAATCTTTCCAAAGACCGCGATATGTAAATTTTTGTAATTTTAGATAAATAACTTGTATGAAAGTAGTAGGAAGTTTACGTATTAATATAAAATTTATAAAGAGTTTTTCAGCAGTACTGTTACAGATTAAATATATTAATATTGTTAATATAAAACACGTTTCTTAATGCTAAGATTTTACCTTAAAATTTTTAGAGTATCTATATCCATCTTAATCGGAGGTTGCTCATTAATGGTTGTACTAATTATTTGTTTTAATGTAATTTAGATATCATCTGATGATGAAAGGTACTCTTCGAAAGCGTTAAAGTAAAAATATATTTACGTTATGTACAAAGATGAAGTTTTTGCTAAACGTTTATTTAAATAAAATTACAAACCGAAATATTCAACAACAGTTTACAAAAAATACAAATTTATAACTGTTAAGCAGTTATTATAAATAAAATAAAGGGATTAATAAAAATTAATATGAATAATAAAGTAAAACATAAAATTAATAAAATTTGTAAGTAAAAAAAAAAATAATTTTTTAATGGTTTTTGTTCGATTTTTAGTAACGAATTTTTATTTTAATAACCTTTTGACATTAGTTCTTTCTCGGTGTATAAAATAAAACTAATATACAAAAACTATCACTTAATAAATAAAATTTTCCATTTGCATTTAAAAAAAATCGAAAAACAAATTTGAAAAATAAAAATTAATAGTCTACTCTGATGTTTTACAGCAAGGTTGTATTATTTATAATTAACTCCTTTTCAGCTACGGATGATGACTATTCAAAATTTTACATTTCTATGCATTTATCGATTTTTACTAATCTATTTTTTTTTTTTTTGTAAACAGTTTTTCGAAACTTTACTGTTAACTATTTTGTTTTGCTCTAATTTATAAGTTTAACATGTAATTATGTAATTCGCATAGCCCTACTATCCGTGTAACTGGAGAAAGTTATCGGTTTCTAATATTCATAGATTTTTTACGACTCAAACGGCGCAAATCGTTTTGGTAACATTCTGGGCTACCGGTTATCTATATAATTTATATTATAACATGAGTTCTAGGTAATGTTTCGACAGGCCGATAAGATTTTGATATTACTAAAGTCACAATTACGTTATCACCACAACGCAGGTATGATACAATCAAACCTATTCAACAGAGATTTTATTAATAGAATTATTCTTCATAATAATAACTATCGCGTTATTTTGCACTAAGGAGAAAATTTATTCGAGGAATGGAGATAATCAAGTTAATGCTGTCTTCTAGTAAAACGAATATATATGACCTTGGAAACAGCAATAGGTTTTCGGGTTTACCGACAAGTTTCTTCTGCTACTCTCTTCTCAGTTCATCGTCGACTCAACATTCCCTCCATTTTTCAGATATCTTATTAAACTTGATCCAACGTTGTCTTGGTTCGCCCCGAAGGTATTTTACCAGTCGGTTTACTGTTCAATGGGTTCTTAATTAGGTGGTCTTTCCTCCTGTTTACTAGATGTAATGCGACCGATGTAATACTTGTTTATATTTTCTTTTTTTTTCGGTTTGATATTTATTCTATGTTTTCTGGCATTTTTCAACTTTTTCTGCATCCAGTTTCTTATACTGCCCTAAAATTCCTTAATATTATTTTCGATTCTTGTAAACTACAAGTTATTCTGCGCATTTTCTTGATGATAATTAGTTTAAATAATTTATATCCATTAGTATTTTTTTTTTTATACAACAAAATGGTTACGAGTATAAAAATATTTTATACTATCTTAAAGGAAATAAAACTTCGGGATAATTCATAAACGTCTGTGTAAAGAACAATAATCTTTTTATCCGTCTACTTTAAATATTATTTTAAGTTATAATGTAGGTATTGTAATTCCCTGAGTAATATTCTTATAAAACTCGCTGCTTAAAAAATTACTGCTTAAATTTCAATTAAAATGTTTTAAATCATTATTTTCTTCTAGGTTGTCGCATCGGAAATAACAACCTTTAGATTAAACTTTTAAGGATGAGCTTTTACCATACTTCAAAATCATCTAGTGTTAAAATTCCCAGCTACTATTAAAAAACTAGAAAAAAATGGGTAATTTTTTTTTGTAAAAGAAGTGTATACGTAAATGTTCATAATATTAGAAATTACCAAGCATTCTTATAGGAATATACTTAGTTTTGCGTATCGATGGAAAAATATTAATGATAAATTTAATTAGTTTGGATATAATACAAACTTTTAATAAATTTCCGAATGGAAAATAAAAGGTATTATATCCAAAAAGGTAAATAACCCATTCCATTTGGAATAGAACGGACAAAACGAACAAATAAAACAAAAAAAAATATCTTTGAAAATAATATTTCTTCAAAATTTTATCAGAATTATAAATTATAAAAATCATATCGTTTAGAAAAATCACATGATCTTTTTCAGTACATTGAGAATTATGTTAATAAAAATTACAAAATAAAATTAAATACGTGTTTATAATTTATAATTATTACCTTGCAAATTTGCCATTGTTTATTACCCGTACTTTTACTATCCTTCAAAAATTATAAGTAGTAGTTTATTATATGAAGGTTAATCGTGATTTTGAATTATATGATTTTGTTTTAGGTTAATTTTTAATCTAATGACGAAGTAATAAAAAAAAACTGTATAAAATAATACAAAACATTACATTCATATAATTATACGTCTAATGTTTACATATATTAATCCTTCTGAATTACCATTATCGCTCGCATTCATATAGATAACGTTTAAGCATTTACGTATCAGCTATTGTCCGTTGCAACTAAGGACGAACAATAGATAAATACGTGATGCTTGATTATAGATCTAGGATACTGTCCGTTAGTTTAGTGTTTAGTCTGTTTACAATATATTTTACGTACACGGACACTACATTTATTTTATTATGTATATGACAGTAGCAGAATTTCACTCTTGAATTATTTCTTTCATATGCTGATTTGACTTAGCTTCAATAACTGGCAATAGACTTTATATGGAATAGCTTTCAAGCGCTATTCAAATAGAATAATTTGAAACATTTATTTACTTCGATTGAAATCTTTCAGCGTGTAATCGTAAAGGAGATTTGTTTCTTGATTACATTAATAAATAGGTGTCTGAAAAAGAAGTCTGGGGTTTTAAACGAATATAGTTTTTATCTTGCAGCACTCAATATTTATTACTTTCATGTAAGAAAAAACACATAAATTTGTAATTCTAAATGTAATATAGTGATTAATTTAAAACCGTGGAATACTTTTTCGGACACCCGTTATTAAACATCTACTTTGTACTTAGCTGATTTGCTTTGATTCAGAGGACCGAAAGTTTTTTTTTACGGTTCACACTTATCCAGCAGTTGTAAGCTGGCGGCTCAAGACTTAATACGTATTTGTCTATAAATACATATTACGCTTTTTTAAAATTCTATCCGGTCTACAAAGTCATTTATGATCATCTATGGTAATAACATTTGAAACATAGATCCAAATCTTGTATTGAAATCTAAATTTTACTCGGTAATTTCATTTATTATTTTTTTAATTCGAAATTTTATTTCGGTTTTTTTTTTGGCAAATATTCGACAAAATTTGAAAATAATTTTTTAATTTTGCTGCACGATTGCTCGTAGAGTATTTAGTTTTTAACAATTTGGATGTTCTCGATTTCTTCATGAAGGTTCAATCAGTGGATTTTTCTCTTAACTTCCTTCCAGTTTTTTCAAAATACATTTCGTCTTGAACATTTTTGATTATCTGTTATATATATCGGAAGCAGGGTCTTCTTGTTTCCTTTACCTTTCCAGCCATCCCTTCGACATAATTTTAACCAAGTTCTCATATCTTAGAATGAGCCTTATTAATTTGGAACTTATTTGTTTATACTCTTCCAGACAGCATATTTATTATACCCTCCTGTCTTCTAAAAGCACTCATTTTTCATCTCCCCTTTCATTATCCAACAAATCCTTAACATTCTTCTATATAGTACCGTTGTGAAATCGAGGTTAGCTTCTTTACTCCTCTATCGCCCAGATTTCATATCCGTGCTGCCAAACCTCCAGCAACTTTTAAAATAATCTTTTCCTTGTCACCGGGCTGATATTTTATTGTGAGGAAATGGACGTTTTTTAATTCTACTTCTTATTTCCTCTGTGGTTCTCAAATTTTTTTTTATTTTGCTTCTCAGTCAATCAAATTCATTTATATCTTTAACTGTTTCAGTGTATCAGAAAAATTACAGCAAAAATTTGATTTTAGGAATGCTTCTATTGTGATTAATGGATTTCAAGAATCGATTTACTTGTGTATAGTAAAATAAAATTATATGTTTTCTAAATTTTAGTTGGATTTAAAAATCGATATATATAAATAAATTTTTAGCTGTGTAAAAATCATTGTTCTTTCAATATCGGAAGTTGCACGATGGGACGTTCAAAAACGTGTCGCGGGACGATATATTTTGTATCTTCTTGTAAAGAGAAAATGGGTACCGTATTTAAATACTTCTAGCATTGTATGTAAATTTTCTAACCGTCAAAAGAGTTTAAAAAATCTGTAATTTCTTTCAAAAGTTTTTATTTTAAATTATATCATTAGATTAATTTATCCTAAATCATATTATGATCGTCATGGAAACACAACTTATTTTTTCATGCGGTATATTTAACGTAATTGGAAGCGAAAATATGTATGATATGGATGGATGATTTACAGTATATGTACGATGGGTTGCTCAACAGGCAGAGGTGCCTCTATTGAATCGCACAAATATCAAAAATACATACAAAAAAAATATCTTTAAACTTGCCGATATCTTTGGTCAAAATCTGTACGATATCATCGGAGATATATGTGAGGATTAAGCATAATGGAAAAAGATGAATACTGAGAAAGGGATAGTAGGACTCCGTCCGAAGTACTGCTTCAAAGTAGTCCTGCAGGCAGTGAGCTTATAAAAATCGGGCACCATATGAAATTCCTCGGGAGATCGATGTATCAAAATTTACGACGGGAGCCGCACATTACTATTTAACATTGAATCGCTCAAATATATGTGCAACAAGAATTTCTTTCCAGATATTAAAAGATACGTTTAATAGATTAATGAAAACCCTTCTTCATTCCCAGTATTGTATAGCATGTGGAAGTATCCGACTGATGTACTCGTATGTAAACCATTTAGCCGGTTCCTCCCCCCCCCCCATCAGGTTGGAGGATAGAACGTTTGTAGGTTGTGGTATATAAACTATAAATAACAGTAATAATTGATATTTCTTTTTTTTTCAGTTTAACAGCACATAAAAGAAATATTCTGTCTGCCTGTTGCAAATTTGTTGATAAATTAAGTACTAGTTATTATTTATTTTGTTTTTTAAAATAATGTTAATACACCTTTTTTTATGTTCCCTTTTATGTTAACTTTTATGCTCGCTTACCACAGTAAGCGAGTATAAAAGTTTTCGATACCTAACCTAACTTAAAATTTGAAATAAATTATATACGTTTACTAAAAAAGTAACCGCCTGTAAATTAATTAATCGCTATAGGCTCGATGTCGGAGTGGAATGGTCCATACAAATATCGGAATCTTACGCTTTCGCAATCATCCTCCTGTGTTTGTGGCAGCGCCCAAGATTGCGGTTCTTATACTAATAGGAATCTTAGTCGGCATAATTACTATTGAAGTTCGGCACACATCGGCTAAATTATTTAAAGAGAATTAAAAATTCGATGGCTGAGCCCCGTTATTAACCAGCATTTTAAGTTTGCCAACTACAATACCTTATTTAGTTGTTAGATTAGTTTCTGTATGCCAACTCTCGCCTTACTATCTTAGTTTACATTAATGAAACTTAGGTCCATATTATTACGACTGTTACTGTGTTCTCTTGATAAATTCATTATTAAAATTGCGTAATACTTATTTAGTATGCAGGCAGGTTGCGGATATTCTAGTTAGACGAGAAACATTATTTTGTGTAGGTAGAGTAAGTTGTAAATCTTTGTTTCTATCGAACCAGTAAGGCCAATCAAACTAGTAGGTAGCTCTAAGTGGGGTTTTATTTTTAACGGATATTGTAAAATATTTTACAATTCTTCTCTGAATAAACAGGTTATTTGTCACAGTACATTTAATGTTATTATTTCTTGTCTGTATAGATTATAGTTCGATTTTCTTTTTACAAAATATTTGTTATTTCTTCATAGTATCACATTAATTGTAATGGTAAGACTTACTTTTACGGTTTAAATTTAATTTTTTTTTTTTTTTAAATTCTAAATCTGTTATTAATTTTACGGATGATTTATTTCTTAACTATTAGGATAGTGAATAATAAACAAATTTACAGTGAAAAAAAAAACAAACTATAAGATTTACGGTACGTCTCGACTTGTGAACGACTGTTTACGTACTTTACAGGTAGTTAGCTATGCTGTGAAGTCAAAAAAATATAAAGTATTAAGTTCACTCGCAGTCGTACAGAACTATAATGCGTTTTGTTATTTATTTTTGTGTCGTTATATAGTCGTACCACTTTTAAGTCGCGTATTGAAATTTATGAACTTTCATAATCTCATAAAATAAACGAACACTGCATATTGATAAAATGTTTATTTTCAACAATTTTAAAAATTGTGTAAAATTGCAACAAAAATAAAAAATGTAAAAAATTGCGTAAACGATTCTCCATTCCTTTTGTGTTTTTGCTAACCTTTCAGCTTACACGTGTTTACTATATCTACATCCTCAGTTATTTATTTTACATATTTAAATCTTTTATCTTCCTCTGCGGTTTTTACCTTTCACATGCGCCTTTATTTCCTAATTAACTAAATCTGGTCTTCTTAATATGAGGCGTAACAACTTCATCCTTTTTTTCTTTACAAGATTTTTCCATAAATTTCTCTACAAGCTCATTCGTCTTAAAATCTTCTAATTTCGAATTTTACTAACCTGTCTTCTTTTCAACATCAAATTTTATTTTCTCTCCGTTTAGATTTCCATCAGACGTATTTAAAAAAAATTAATTTTGTTTTATTAATTATCGAATGTAATTTTTTTTTAAACTTGTTGAGGTCTCAGCAAAAGAAAAGTGTAATCGATGTGAATGCAACAAATAACTTTGCCACTATTATACATTTAAAAAGAATTCATTTACTTTTTTAAAAATTTCATATTCGTTTACAATAAAAATCATTCGAATTCGCTAAAATTTCGAGCTTATTTAGGATATTTAAGGATTTCAACCATCTTTGTACGCCTTGGAAACGGAAATAGCAGTTTTTTTTTTAATAAACTTCCGAATCTGAAGAACAATATAGTTGAACCTTGTTAACAAACCGATAATATTTTCGAAAATATGTTCGGAAGGATAATTCTTTCGATGTTAATTTACCAAGTAAAATTATAGTAAAAATTCACTCTGTGAAATTATAGTAAAAGTCTGCTACATTTTTTTTTATTAACAGTTGGAAACTAACCTTAATCTTTTTATTAAAAATTGTACGTATTATTTAATTTAAAAAAGAGCAAGCTTTAAACTTCAATTTTTGTCCAATTTTCGTTATTTCTTATTTTAGAGATGAAGCCTTTACTTTTTAAAAGCACTATGGTGGACGTTCCTGCGTGAAAGCTCCCTTAACTTATGTTAATCTGCTTTTACGTCTGATTTTTGTAATTTCTCAACAATTTTTACAATTTTCCTTTTTTTTTTTTAGCAAATTAAAGTGAACTCTATTGTTTTAAACGTAGAATGGGTATCATTGTTTTTCACTCAACCTATAGCTCTCAATATCACTCCTTTTAACAAAATAAAAAATATTTTTACTGAATGTGTAGAAAATGGAGTTTCATTAAAGAGAATCAAAGAAAGTAATTCATTCATTGTTAATGAATGTCACGGAATGAATTTGTCATTGATTCTTCCTCGTTTACTATCTACACTTTACCTACGAATACAAAACAAATATTTCAATTTTTATATCCCATCCGGTTTACTAAAGTTTTTAAGTCAATTTGATCAGTGATCATTTTTTAGTAACTTTAATATTCTATAGAAAACTTATACTATACTTAAACTATATTGTAATTTTAAATATATATATATGTTTTGTTCTACTTTTTAATTAGGCTCTTTCTCAGTTATATTTCCTACATATTTATTAAAAATAAATTTATTCCTTATGAAAATTATATCTATTTTCGCAATAAGTTTTATTTTACGGTTCGGCATACAAAGCTTTATTCAGTTTTATCATTGTTATAAAATAATTATGCCTATCGAATAATAATAACTTCGGCCCGATATTGAAAGTTTAGATGTCGAGGAATAATGGGGAGACCTTCAAAACTAAGTAACACTTTAAGAACTCATAAAAAAAGTTGCAAATCTATAATCGATTACATCTTTTGATAGCCAGTTGTGATTTGAAACTCTCAAATAATAGTTCACTTATTTTGTTTAGCTACATGATTTTTCTACCTGTACGTTTCCATTTCGAACAGTTATATTTTAAATGTTCATTTTTTATTTTAATTAGGTCTAGATCTTTCATTTGTTTGAAGGGTACAGGGGAAGAACGTTCAAAGTCACAAAACACAAAAAATTTTTCACAGTGACATATTTCAAGTTCAAGACTAACACAAAGATTGTAACTTATTTACAGCCTGCAAGTATTTTTAATTCAGAACAGCTTCAGTTTTTCCCATTGGTTTTTTTTCTATATATTCATAGATGTTACTGAATTTTTCTTCACCTTTTTTCTTCTCCTGTTATTGCAATGCTCAGATGATTAGTGAATAATAATATTATTATTATTATTATTATTATTATTAGTTCCAGTAATCATCTCAGAGGATTTTGAATAAATACATTTTTATTTATTTTCAATATAAAAGTTTTTGAGGGAGTTTGATTGTTCTTTACCTAATCTTCATAGTTCTAATTTACTGAGGAATGTGTGTTAACTCGCTACTATTATCAATTAAACTAAATAAATTTAAAGGAGTATTATTTTACAAACCGGGTATTTCATTACCTAAAAAAGCGGCTTATTAATTCAAAAAACACTTTTTCGATCAGCAGAACCGAAAAAATCATGTATTTACGCAATACACAAAAATAAATTGAATCCATTTCATATGATATGCTAGAACTGTAAACTTGCTTGGCAAAAACATTATTAAATTGAAATGAAAAGTAAAAATTGTTATACTAAGTATAAAAGTCGGTATTAAAAGTTACTATCAACATCCAAATGTACAACATTCGCACAGTTATTTATAACAGGTAAATTTGTATAAAATTCTTGGGCCTGTGACGTACAGAACTGTTTTAAATGTTGCAAATAATTAAATTTTTCGTGGCTCAAAGATAACAGTTCAGTATACAGCAAGTTACGCATACATTGTGCTGCTGCTCTTATACCCTCCTTTATGCTGATATTTCTTATACCTTTTACAAATTTGACAACAGCAGAATGAAATAACTCATTGAAACTCTCACTATGATAAATAAGTGTTCATTTTTCCTTTTTAAATTTTAGTTCACAAACAGTTTTATTACCAAAAGAACTTTTTAATGAACAGTGCAGTAAGAAAATCTGCCCAGAACCTGAACATATCTTGTAGACAGTCAAAAACAATGAACGGAGGTGATTTTTTCGTGAATTTCAAACTGTTTTGTGAATTTCAAACTCCTTTATGCTGATATTTCTTATACCTTTTACAAATTTGACAACAGCAGAATGAAATAACTCATTGAAACTCTTACTATGATAAATAAGTGTTCATTTTTCCTTTTTAAATTTTAGTTCACAAACAGTTTTATTACCAAAAGAACTTTTTA
>JAAAKQ030467805.1:0-24040 GCA_010016005.3 Zanna intricata | reverse complement strand
AAATTAAATTATAATTTAATATTTTTCATTTTCTGTAATATTTTAATTTATTTAAAAAAAAATATATAAAAAAAAAAAAAAAAAAAAAAAAAAAAAAAAAAAAAAAAAAAAAAAAAAAAAAAAACTTAATATCAATTAAAACAAATGATTATGTTATCATGAAATAACGTAAGATTTATCATCCACAAATTACTGGAATTATCAGACGACTAGGTACCAACTTAACATATTTAGGTAAAATTTGTCCTTTAACACTTTAAAGTTGTTAGTGATTTTATCATAATCCTTTTGTAATAATATTGCCATTTTAGGCAATTTTTAATAACTCTATAATTAAAAATAACTCTATTAAAAATAAGTTTACTTATCTTTTACTCCTTCTAATTCTTATATATATATATATTTCCTATGTAATTCTAAATAATATATATATAAAATAGAAACTATGCCCTAATAAAGAAATGATTTTACAAACATTTACACAAATAATTTCTTCCTGTTATTGTGAGTTCATATAAAGGACTAGAGTCCATTTTTGCCGGGGTTATTGCCGATTTGTGGTTGGATTCAATCAAACTCAATAAATTATGGGTGGGGGTCACTATTTTCCATACATGATGGCTGGATCACAACTGATAAAAATATTAAGATTATTACATTATCTATTATTATTGTATTTGAAATAAAAAAACCTGATGCGAACTCCACATGACTTCTTTGTATACCTAATACATTACATATACACATTTTTTTTTTTAAATGAAAAGTACATAAAATTTTATTACATTAATAAAATCTGATTTAAAATTTTTTTTTAATTGTTATTACTGTATTATTATTTATTGTATTTTTTTTATAATCAGAGATTAATAATTATTAATCATTATATTTAAATAAAAAATAGTTAAAAAAAAAAAGAATTTAAGTCCGATTGGAACTTTCCCCTTGTAAAATCAAAATATTTCATTAATTAAAACTTCATTTGGCTATAACTCTGGAACCATTGAAAAAAGTACCGTTTATGATAAATCGTTGAAAAGCTCTCAATGAAAGCCTATTACTACAGTTAAGAAAATGTCCAAATCCAAATTTTGTTTAGATTTCAGATTTTTTGGACATTTTTTGACAAGTAGATTGAAATTGACTGGAGAAGGTGCCCAACTAGATGTTACAACAATCCTAAATCCAAAATTTCAACATTCTATGGCTAATCGTTTTTGAGTTATGCGAGATACATAGTACGCAGAAGTACGCAAGTATAGACGTCTCGCCGAAAATAGTCAAAATGGATTCAAGGATGGTGAAAATGGATATTTCCATGGAAATCTGAACACCGACATTTTTTGCGATTACAATCCTTTACTTCGTACAAGGAAGTAATTACATTTTATAAATAGGAGGAGCGGATAAGTAAATTTATTAAACTTTATTTTTCCTAAGGTGTACGTTGCAATCAGTTCAACTTGTAAAGAGCAACTTTATGGCTCAATGAAGTGATGATGATTTTTTTTTGTTGATATCGCCATAAAAGCGATAAAGCTTGTGCGTGGAATATGGCAATGGAATTTTCGTACCGCATGAAAATGCCATACCTGTCCGGGAAGCCGAAACCACCGGATGAAAGGCCAAGACGCTACCACTCGTATCACGGAGACCGACACGTAAATAAGGTGTAGTGTTGTATAGACTCAGGCCAAATATTCTAATTATTAATTGAACCCGATCACCAAAATACTCCGGTGGTATTTACTGGTAGAGCATACCGCTGGATAGCGGTATACACTGACAACCGTAATTATAATGTAAGTTTATTTATTGATCTATAAATAGTGGTCACTACAAATCCAAAGAAAAAGATTATGAAAGAAGAAATCTTCGAGCCGGTTCTTAATATTTGGGTATATAAACATAAGACCGATAAAAAAACACCGGTTTTAGGAACTGTACCTTACGCGTTTACTGGTGCTGAATTTACAGAAGGTATAGTGAGTGAGTGAGTGAGTGAGTTATTTCAGCCGTCTGACGGACAGCCCTCTGCTGAGTCGTCACCTTTCCGGGCTTGCTTTGTGGGTGGCGATGATGATGTACGGGGATTCCATAGCCTCAGAACCCAAAGGTACCTCCCCGAGGCTGAGTAATGCTTAATGCATTAATGCGGGTCCGGTCTCGTGGAGGAGGAGAATGAGGGGCGGGAGGGTTTAGTCAGTGAGAGCCCGAAACTACCATCTGTGCGGGCAGATAATGGCTGATAGAGCTTTTTCCGCTCCCTACAAGAAAAAGAAAAAAGTAGTTAATAAATTATTTCTGAGTGTATAAACTTCATTTTAAAAGCTAGATTTCTCATTTAATATTAAAATAATCCATTTTCTGTTTATAAATTAATTTTTTTTTTAAATGACCTGGTAAACTATGAAAATACGTCACTAAGTGATGTATTATTCAATTATACAAGAGGCAGCTGAAATATAATTCATTATGGAACGTAACGGGAAAACAAAATGTCATACAAAATTCTTATTTTCAGGCAATCACTATTGTTATAAAGTAGTACCCATAAAATTCTGAAACGATGTACAATAGTTTTTTTAAATTTAAAGAAAAATAACTTTCTTGGATGATATAACTTGCTGATAGTGGAATAACATAAAATAATAATAAAGTATAAAATTTAATTCTTATAGACGATTCGAATATCAGGATTATATTATCTTATGACGCTTCTAGTAATGAATGAACAGAGGCTAAACAATTTTCTTTAGAATTTTTGTTGTTGTTAAGATAATAATTATTATCTTTTCTGCTAATATCACCATAATTTCTATTTTTTACAAATGCCTATCTTTCTTAGCTTTTGTTTTATCACTTGGGAACCACTCCATTGTCAAAATGGAACAAATATATTTTGTTAAGTAGAATAAATTTTGACAATGGAGTGTTTCCCAAACGCGTCAATAAGTAATGAAAAAAATTAAACCAAGAAAGTCAGACAGCTAAGAAAGAAAGTACTAAACATAGAAAATATTCTTTAGCATATTGCAACATTTTAAAAAATTGGTCCAGTATTTTTTCAAATATTTAGATTTAAAAAAAAAAAAAATATATATAAAGAGCTTAGTTGTAATTAATAAATATATTTTTCACGTTGGAAAGTTAAATGAAACACAGCCACTTGTTTTCATTATCCAATTCAAAAGTTTGCACTAATCTATCTACAGTTAAGCCCTTGACAAACCTTTTTTTTTTTTGCTTGCTATAATTTCACTGCTCTAACTACTAGAACTTCGGTAGACCTTTCTACTAAGGAGGTAAATTAAATGGAATACTAAATATATAAATATCAAAGCAATCAAAGCAATGAATTATTCTACTCTTGGAGTAAATTTTGAAATACTGGACCCATGGTACACCCATCCAAACTCTATTACCAATTTTAACCAAAATTAATAAATCAGTTAAAAATCAGTTAATTCATTACATTTTTTATAAAAAAGATGATAACTAACTAATGAGACAAAAAAACATTTGACTTATTATTTTCCATCTCTAGTTGAAATTATCCAAATATATAACCAAGATGAGATATAGTATTATGAAAATATCTCATTAGTAAATTAATCTGACTTTAAGTCACATTGATTTAACGTTTAAGAAATGACAAAGAAGTAAAATAAATAATTTTTTCCCATTCCTTTATGGAACTTAAAATAAGTAAAACTTCATGAAAAAATACGATAAACTATCTAAAAAGCATTACATTATGTAATCTGCACATTAATAAACGCAAAGACAAGGATTGACTTAAATCAACAAAACAAACTTGAATAAAGTGTTAAGATATGTACGGGGCTGTAAAATAAGTTACAAAGTGAGAAATTACGTTAGCTATTTGAAAGGCATTGAATTATAGAAAAAAATTTACCGATACTTTGAAAAAGAAATTTACGCAAAGATATGACCCAAATCTGCAAGAGAATTCAAAAATAAAATGATGAGACAAGGGTTAGAAAAAAATGTTGAGACAAGTACGAGGGTTAAAATAAGTTAATATCCATGAAAAATTAGGGTAGTTAGTTAAAAAAAATTAAATTATACGAAAAAATTTTCCTACTATTGAAAATGTTGAACTTATAAGGTTTGAATCTCCCTGTCCCTTAACCGATTGTTACCAAGATTACTAGCTTCAATTCCTCATATATAGAGAAATAATTGAATAATCGTGCTAAATTTTATTCAAATCGCTTCATTAGGTTTATTTAATCTGGAGAAAAAAATACATAAATAAAACAAGCTAACAAGAATACATAAACAGAAAGTTTATGTACATTCCGAAAGTAAATTCTTCCGGAATTTTTCAAAAAGAATAATTTCTGACTTTAGGAAGGTCCATAAAACGCCAAGATCCGCAAAAATCCCTA
Source organism: Zanna intricata (assembly GCA_010016005.3). NCBI lineage: Eukaryota > Metazoa > Arthropoda > Insecta > Hemiptera > Fulgoridae > Zanna > Zanna intricata. The sequence continues at coordinate 19,625 of JAAAKQ030467805.1, read as the reverse complement.
CAAGCAAACTTTGAGCCGATAGGCATCCTTTCCTTATGTTGTATATGGTTAGTTTTACAGTATTGCTATATTTCTTACAAAATAAATAAACAAAATTCTAAATAATGATAGATTTGACTAAATAATGATAAATCCTACGTTTAATGGCACAGTAGGCACGTATACCAACTTACAGGAAAAAGTAAAGTTGAATTTTGAAAATCGATCCAAGGATTCAGGAATTATAAGCATTTAAATATTTTTAGTAGTACTATATACCACCGCTGCCGCATATAGGACAGCTTCTAGGGAGGCGGAATGGAGGGAGGGAGATGCTGGCAAGGATTTCCTCTATCCATTTTCGGACGCTTCAACTATACAGAGTTTACGAGGATATACAGACAGCTGATGCCATCCAAGGGGGCAGCTCGCTGCCCCCTCCAGGGTTGCTTGTGAAAAATAAGACCGTAGTCCTGGCGGAGGACCTCTTTGAGCGATTTAGGACCGAGTCCCTGCTACTTGGGTTCCTCTGACAGGAACGGCATAGCCGGGCCCGAAGCAGGGACCTGGTTGGTTAGAGACAAGACACCTCCCAGAACCGAGTGATGCATGATTGTAGATCCAGTTCTGGGAGGCTGGGATGGTGAGATGGAGGTTAATTGGTACGGCGCAGGTGCACATACGCTTATTGACAAGATATTGCGGAATCTGTTAGCGAGTTCAACATGCTTTTCATAAATGGGATTGCTCCACCTCACCTTATATAAAAAAAATTGACTTCTGTGTTTCTTGACGGAAGGTTAAAAGTATTTTTCCTATAAAATCAAAATATAAGGAAAAAGATTTAAAAACAATACAAAAATAATGCCAGGCAAAATCATACCATATATAGAATAATGTCGCAACGTTTGGGTTGATACAGAAATACTCATGATGGCTGAATTCATCTCTAGGGATATGAATTTATAATTTTAATTTTTTTTACTTTTAAAAATACATGAAAGAATTAAAGCTGTATTACGTAAACAGGAAAGTTAAACGTTAACAACGACAAATTATAAAGCATTTTATTTTTTTCCAGAAAGAAAAAACTCATAATTTAAAGTTATCATTTATTCAATTGTTTAATTTGTATATATAATTACATAAATTTGTTTAACGGAAGCAATAATATCGGTAGTTGTCTTCTTCAAGCAAATCTCTTCCCTTATATTAATTTATAATGATGCCTTTAATCAGTCGTTAATAAAAAAAAACGTCTGATAGAGACATCACATGACTTCCTTGTACGCCTATCAAAATTAAATATACACATTTTCTGTTGCACTTCATTTAAACTTAATTCATTCGACAGTGTGAAGATTATAAATATAAATAGAAGGAAAATATGAAAACTAAAGAACGTGAACACCAATTAAAATCAGAAGCATTATATCAAACCAAAGAGTGATTAAATAATCAGCAATAAAAAACAAATAATTGAAATGATGTTCCACTCCGACTTAGGGAGAATATTGCCCGACAATATCAGAGGAGTAATGAACTAAAAGATAAGAATTTTTTTGCAATTGACTTAAGATTGGGCATCTATGCCTCAACATGAACGTTTTTCTTTGGAGGATCTATTTTTCAGTCACACTGTAGTGAACTTTAATTTAGATAAAATTAAACAGAAATTCCAGAATAATTAAATAAAATTATACAGAAATTAAACTGGAAAATCCAAAAATAATATGATTATAAATTACAACTTTCAATTAATATTAATTAAATAATCGGATGATTCACAAAATCTATTACATACACATATATGTAACAGTGCCTATTAAGTCACATATACACTTTTTAAAAATACATAAAATGTTATTTCATCAATAATTTCTGTGTTTTTTTTCATATATATATATTTTTTTTAATGAATTATCATTTAATGTAAATTTGATTTTACAAATCACGGATTTAATAATTGTTAATAAATCAATATATTTAAATTTAAAAAAAAATAATGAAGTAAATAAAAAAAACATGTAATTTTAAATTTAATTTTAATTTTTAAAGTAAATAAAATAAATTTAACAAAAAATTAGGAGATTAAGTTGATTCGAACCAATGTTCTTTCCCTTGTAAGATCCAGACTTTTAAAATTTTATTCGGCAATAACATTGGAACCAATGAAAATAAGTACCACTAATGATATATCCTTGAAAAGGTCTCAATGAGAGCTTATTACTGCAGTTAAGAAAAAAAGTTTTTTGGACACTTTTGGTTCAGTTGATTGCAATGAAAAGAGAAGATGCCCAACTAAAGGTTGGGCAACAGTCCTAAATTCAAAATTTCAGCATTTTATGTCTAATCGTTTTTGAGTTATAAAGATATGCTCGTATGGTACGTAAGTACCACTTTGGTGTGACGTAGACGAAATGCCGAAGTTAGTCAAGATCTAAACACCTCTGAATCACCTTATTCCTCCAGAACTACTGAACCGATTTTGACCATACTCGGTCATAAGTCTTCTACGAGTATATATGTGGTATTAATGCCATTAAATTCTTAACTTTAAAGGTCAAGGTGTTGAGACTGTAGAGCAAGGTCATTCTCAGTATCTCAAGATTTTACCTAATTAAGATAAGTTTTTTTAGACTCATTTGTTAACAATTAAAAATAACTATTTCAAAAAATACCTTTTGTAAAATCACACCTCCACCGCAAAAAATTGCTATAAACTAGTTGCTAAGCGGGCATACCGCGTAATTAGTATCCCTTGTCACTACAAGCAACGCTAGTGTAGCACTGACGTACAGCTATTATAGTCATCCGCTATGTTGTGACGACTACATAACAGGTGAGCGGTAGAATTAAATAAATGAATAATATTTAAATTATAAAAAAATAACTCGTCTGGCTAAGTCTTGAACTCGATCGCCCGGTTGACTCGATACCTGTAGTATTAAGCTAGTTTGGTAGAAGTACAAAGAAGTCATGTAGTGTTCTCATCAGATTTTATTTTATTAACAAATCAATATAATTTACTTTAAAAAAAAAAGAAATGAAGTCGAATTCAAACCTATCACCTCCCCCTTATAAAATCCAAATATTTCATTAATTAAAATTTTATTTGGCTATATCTCTGAAAATACTGAGAGTAAGTAAGCTCAAATACATCGTTGAAAAGCTCTCAATGAGAACTTTACTGCAATTAAGATAAAGTCCAAAATTCAACGTTTTTGGATTTTGCGCTCTATTTCGACATTTTTGGTCAAATCGATTGCAGTCAAAAATGGAAGTGCCACAACTAGATCCAAAATTTCAACATCCACGGCTAATCGTTTTTATGTTATGTGAGATACATATACACATACTTAATACAAACGTCACGCCGAAACTAGTGAAAATGATACAGAGATAGTCAAAATGGATATTTATATTGAAAACTGAAAACTGAAATTTTTCGCGATAACAATACTTCCTTGTAGTTCCTAAGTAACAGGAGGTAAAAATTATAAATGTGGTTTAGAAAATATCTTAGTTGTTTAAAAGAATTGTTTTAAGTTAATCATTTTTCTTATAAAATAATGAAGAAGTGTTTTCAAACAATGAACATAATCATAAATTACATTTAATTTTTATTTTTTGCTTGTCTTCTCATATCACCAGGAATCTCAGTGGTCGAGCTCCACGTCCTTTCAAAATTTATATAATCTCATTTTTAAAAAATTAATATATAATAAAAATAAACAGAATGGTTCACGAAGAAACAAATTTATGTTTCATTTGTATATTTATGTTTTATACATATATATTTATATTTATTTATTTATGGTTTTTTCACTATTTTATTTTTTAAATATTTTCTAATTGGAACGAAGGGATTCAGTTATTCAATGATTTACTACGAGATGTTGAGAAACACGAAGGAAAAAAAATCATTGTTATGTTACTGCAATTTTTGTTGATATTTTATGAAAAACATATAAATTTAAAATTAAATAATTTTTTTAATAATCTATCCTTTCGTACTAAATATCCTTTATAAATATTTAGAAAAAAATATTTATTTATGATTATTGTAAATCGTCTCTGTATATTTGTTACGTAACCCGTTCATAATTTATTAACAATTCATTTTTTAAACGACTTAATGAAAATAAATAATTTATTTATATCGAAAAGTGATGAAAGTATAACAATTAAATTAACTGGTACATATGTGAAAAGAGTTAAAGATTTAAAATTCTGTAAGTGGGGGGAGATTTTGTTGCACTTGAGTGAACTAGAGTTAGAGAAGAATGAAGAGAGGGAGGGAATTCATTGTACTACAGCTTCAAGGAATGAAGCTGCTTTTTTTTCTTTTTTTTTTTTTCGGAAGCCAATTCCCACCAGAGGTTGTAGTAACGAATACGTAATAAAAGATTGTTAATTAAATTACATTGTTATTTTTCTTTTCCTGTACAAGAAACGTATAAAATATTTTAAAAAAAAGAAAAAAAAAAGGTTTTTCTTTTAAAAAAAGAAATAAACCTTCTTTGAAAAATACGATTTACTGATCTCAATAGATTTTTTTTTTAGAATTTTCACAGTCTTGATAAAAGGTTTTTAAAAGGTGGCAATCTGTTTAATTTATTTTCACGGATTATGTGCTACCACATCCTATTTTGTAAAGTTATTCAAATTATTTGAAAAAGGTTCAATCTACTACTCAGCTATAAAAAAATTAAAAGATAATCACTTCGGTTAAGGTTTTTTTCCTGGGAGCATATAATAAAACTATTTATTTAATTAATAAATGTGAAATATTTGGGCATCTGGTTGTCCCGATCGGGACTCTTCAATTATCACCTTCATAAAGTAATAGGGAAGGCGGAACGGGTCACAAATATCCTAGCCAGAGTGATGTTCCAGCATGGAGGGCCGCGGGCATCTTAAAGAAGATTAATGATGTCGAGTGTTACGGCAATTATATTATACACCATCATGGCGTGGAAGAAAGCGCTCAACTCCCGGCGGAATGTTAAAAGGATACACTCGAAACAGAGACGGGGATGCCTCAAGATAACAGAGGGTTCCAAACCATTTCTGCGATTGCGGCCGGGATACTTGCCGGCTCCCCTCCGATGGAACTGACAGCTAAACAACAAATTAGAATAGGGGAAGGAATGCCTAAGGCGGAGGCCCTTACACATTTAATGGAGGAATGGCAAACCATTTGGGAGGAGGCGGGAGTGGCGGAAGAGCGGTGAGGGTGGTTTAGTCGGTAGAGGACAGGTTATTTTACGCCTTTTAATAACATCTTGCGGAGCCTGTTTGCTAAACTGGGACAGTACTGTCCTAGGTCCGAACACAACACACCCCACGATGACCTCGTGGGGAGTACGTAAAAGATATTCCTTCGTAACTGATCGAAAGAAAAAAAAGGTGACGGTGTTAAAAAATCGTAAGAGTAAGATATTCAATAACAAGTACATCGTTCCCTAAAATATTTTCAACTTCCTTTGAAATGATGTGTGAAATGATTGACAAAACAATTACAGTGACGGCTCGCGAATAGGCACTATGGAACTGAAGAACTCTCTATTTGCACTTGATATTATAGATAATATTTAATATAACCTTTTCTTTAATAACCTTTTTCTTTAATTCTTTCTTAATAATTGTACAATATATAATCCATAAGCTTAATGTCAGTAGCCATCCGCAAGGTAATGAAAAAGATACAAAAATTTTTGTATGGAAGGATTGTGTACTTTACAGTTCCAGTGGCGTGGTGTTTGGCTGTTGTGCACATGCGCACACAGCAAGCTTAGATGAGGCTGCATGGGAGAAAGAGCACTGTCGCTCCTGCAGTGCCGACCTGACGTGCTGGTGGAAGATACATTTTTTACTCTGCTTGTGTACTGAAAGTTTCCTGTACATTCTTTTTTCAAGTTTAATTGGTAGAAGGAATACGAAAACGGTTTAGTTGGTTTTTCAGTACTGATCAGAAGATGGAGGGAAGCAAGGGATCTTTGAACGCCAAATCTATCCAAAAACACAGTGGAAGGACGAAAGAGAAGGTAATTTCTAAAAACTTATTGTGTTTTTTCTGTATACATAGAAATTTAAAACTAAGCAGCAGTGGACTGTAGTGTTTTTAAGCGAACATTTTATTACGTTATTATCTAATAATACTAAAACATATTATCTGTATTGACATTTTATTATTTATTCGGTTAAACTGAAGTGCCGATTTTTAAGCACATTGTTCTTATGAACCGTGTACCAAATTTTTTAACGATAAACTACAGAATTAGATTATTATCCTACTTCCAGCTATTCAATTCTATTTATTTTTTCGGTTCTTTTATTTTACAGAAGACTAACAATAGCCTTGAAAAGTTTTAACAATCGCCAAGAAAAAGTTTTGCTGGAGGAGCACACCCACTAATTTTAGTTACTATTCGCCACTGGTTACGAACTTACGGTTTCCTTTTAAAATTCTGGAACTGATCCAATCTGGGAACCTGGAGTACGGTAGTACAAAAAATAGATCGTTTCGATGTAGGGATATTTTCTATTTTGTTATTGAAGAATTATTTAAAGATTGTTAACGGTATATAATTGATCACAGTTCGTGATAATTTATACGTCAGAAAATTAAAATTTGTATGGTCAAATTTTAGACCTGATTAAGGAATTAATTTCAAGGAAATTAATATCCATTTCGAGTAGTTAATGTTAGGTTACATCAAGAAATATATTTCAACCTGATTTATACTCCAATAATAAAATACAGCAATACTAAAACCTTTGAATCCTAATTAAATAGAAAATTTGGTAGTTTTTTTTAATGTTTTTTGACCTAAATAATTCAATAACACATTTTTTAGAACTCCTTTTTTTTTTTTTGGAAGCACTTCACACAGCAGCTGGAACCGCCGTTAAGCATATCAGCAGCCGCTGTGAAGTGCCAGGCAGCAGATTAAACGAACTGGACCCCTCATCGGGGTCTCCCCGGTGTCAACGAGATCCTCCTACTGCCGAACAGTTTTTCTACACATATCTTAAAGTAAACAGACTATATATCTTAGCGTTTCTGTTGCAAACTAAAAAATTGGAGAAAAAAAAAAGAAAAAAAGATTTGCTTTGTAAAATTAAGTTGCTAATTTGGTAATATAAAAAATTTCGAGTAAAATTTGAAAAAAAAATTTAAAATAAAATGAAAACTTTATCCTTTTTTCAAATCCCCCGACCAATTTATTTTCATTGGATTTATCTCAAATATTTTATTACATCATTCTTTATTTTGTTATAATATCCTATTTACTATTTATTGTAGTCTATTTCAATTCATTATCTGAAAAATAAATAAAAATAATTATATATAACTTAGATACCACGGAAAATTGTTATAAATAAAGCTTGTCCGTAAGAGAATCATGTGATTTAAAAATGTTACATATTTAAAAAAAATTTTTATTTAAAAAAATTTAATTTTAAACGTACAAGGAAGTTTGTGATAGCGAAAAATTTCAGTTTTCAGATCTCAACGGAAATATACATTTTGATTATCCCTGAATCCATTTTGACTATTTTTGGCGTGACGTCAATACGTATGTACGTACGTGTGTATTTCGCATAATTCAAAAACGATTATCAGGACAATGTTGAAATTTTGGATTTAGGACTATTTTAACATCTGTGCTCCTCCCTTTTTGAATGCAATCGACTGGACGTAAAGTATCCAAAAAGTCCAAAATCCAAAAAGATTTGGATTTTGGACTTTGTCTTACCTCAGCAATCAGCCCTCATTGAGACCTTTTCAACGAAAAAATATAAATGGTATTTATTTTCATTGGTTGCAGAGTTATAGCTAAATAAAATTATAATTAATGAAATATTTGGATAGTACAAGGGGAAGGCACATCGGTTTAAATCAGACTTCATCTCCTTTTTTTTATTTTAAATTTATTGATTTATTATTAATTAGTAACCTATGATTGTAAATAAAAATTTTTGCAATAAATAATTCAATAATAAAAATAAAAACAAAATATATAAAAAAGAAATTCATAAATTATTAGCGAAATAAAGTTTTAGTGCTTTTAAAAATGTGTATATGTAATTTAATAGGCATTATTACAAATGTTTATATGTAATAAATTTGGTGAAACATCCGATTATTTAATATTAATTGAAAATTATAATTTATAATCGTATTATTTTCGGATTTTCTAGTTTGATTACAGTATCAGTTTATTTAATTTTCCTGGATTTTTTGTTAAATTTTATCTGTATTAAAGTTTACTTAAGAGGAACTATTAATAGACTCACAAGAACAACGTATACACTGAGGCATACATGCCTGACCTTTAATAAATGGAAAAAACGTTTTATCTTTTAGTTTACTGCTCCTCTGATATTGTCGGACAATATTCTCCCTAAGTCGGAGTTGAATATCAATTCGTTTATTTGCTTTTGTTGCCAAACGTTTAATCGCTTTTTGGTTTGATATCTTTTTTTCTGATCTTAATTTATGTACGCGTTCTGTAGTTTTCAAATTTTCTCTCTCTTAATATTCATCATCCTCTCTTAATCTTTTTCCTCTTTCTGTGGCTTTAACATTTACTTCCTCTTTATATCTATCATCTTCTCTTAATTTTATTTATTATTCCCTTGTTCTTAACATCTTCTCGTTTTTTTGAGATATACTTTATCATGTTCTCTTTCGTTTTCCTGTGTAATTATTTCTTTTACATTTTTCATTACTCAACAAATAATTCAATCATACAAACTGAATATATTACAGTGTACAGTTGAAATTTACATTTGTAACCAGTATAAAGGAATTCACTAAACAGAATAGTTTAATTATTATTAACTTTTGTTTGTACAACACACCAAAAACTGAAAGCTTTTGTTAATCAGTAATCAAGAAGATACGAATGCTATTGATATATTAATGGGAGTAATAAAGGAACTTTACTCTAACCTAATATTTCATGTATGATTGTTGAATTAATAAGTATTTAAATATTTTATGTTAATAAAAATTATTTCCATTATTTTAGAAATTGTATAAATGTATACATTATTAAAGAATTAGAGGATCGTATCTCACTTTCAGATGAAATAAGTTTAAATGAATTCAGCAAAAAATGTTGATATGTAATTTTAATAGGCACAAGGAAGTAATGTGTTGGACATACCAGATTTTTTAATTTAATTTTTTAACAAATTTTATAATTCTTTTTTAATTAAAAAATTTTTTATCCTTTTTGATCGAGCAAAGTACTCTTTAAAAAAAAAAAAAAATTTTTGATTTTCATGCGGTTGCCTCTAGGTAACACCAGAATATCGTTCTCTTCCCCTTTATAGGAAATGGCAAACCGGTAACATCAATCACTTTTGTGTCCTATGCTTTGCGCAGTACGAGTCCGTAACTACAATCATTTCAGAATGATTTCCGTTGTGAATACGGTGCTAAATCTCTTATCGCCAGAGAATTAGGTGACAGTATAGATAATTTAAAGACACAAGTTATCTATATAAGTGGAAATCAAGTGGTCGAATCTGTATGACCGACGAAGGTGTAGAACGCACCCGTCCGAGTTCTTACCTAGCCCTCGAAAATTAACTTGCTGTGTCGATTGAAAACTAAACATTCACAGAATGTATATGTATATCTGTGTTTCGCATCGACATTTGCTTATGAAACTGTAAAGGATTCAGTTATTCCAAGCTCTTTTTCAAGATGACAAATACTGACGTGTGAAATTTTGTAAATTTGTCCTAACAAGGTGGCAGAAGATGACAATTTTGTAATACGCTTAATGTTTAGTGACAAGATAGTGGGAAGGTTAATCGCCTCAATGTTAGAATATAGAATTCGGTGAGTCACATGAAATAGTACCGCATGCGAAAGAGATTATCCCAAAGTAATGTTCTTTTCTGCAATTTCTCGGGAAAAGAGGTATAGTCCCCCTTTTATTTAGAGAACACTGTTACAGGAACAACGTATCTCGATATGTTTGAAAACTGGCATTTTCCTTAGTTAAAAACCGATTCAGACGTTTCCATTTTCCAGCAGGACGGAGCACCATTTCTTTGGAGTGTGAATTTTTGAATGGTAAGATTCCTCGTCAATAGATCAGCCTTATGGGACTAAACGATTCAATTTCTATCATCGGCCACCAAGACTAAGAGATTTCACTGTGTTCATTTTTTACTAGAGGAATTTTGTAAAAGATTTTGTCAATGTGCCTACCCTTCCATGTACAGCGGGCGAACTGCAGAACCGCATAACAGCAGCAGTGGCAGCAGTGAATAGAAAAACACTTACTAAGGTGTGGGAAGAATTTGACTACCTTATGGACGTCACGCATCCCGAAAGGGGCGTATTGAGCATCTATAACTTAGTATGTATGAAATTTCATGAATAAACCTTTAATATAAAAATCTTAATTTTTTATATTCAATATTTTTTAAGGTTTAACAATTCAAATCGGATGAAAATTTTAAGAAATCTTAGTTAAATGTTGCATTTTGTGTATTTATTTCCTATAATAAAAATCATTAGCGTTTTCTTCTTCACCCTATTCTTTTAGTTAGATTTGATTTCGCTTATTTTATAATTGATTTTTCTGGTGTATCTGCTAATCACAAAAAATTTCGGTTTTCAGGTTACAACCGAAATATGCTTTTTGACCATCCCCGAATCCATTTTGACTAGTTTCGGCGTGACATCTGTACGAACGTACGTATGTACGTATCTCACATAACTCAAAAAACGATTAGCCGTAGGATGTTGAAATTTTGGATTAAGGACTGTTGTAATACCAGGTTGTGCACCTCCCTTTTTTATTTCAATTGACAACCAAAAGTGTACAAAAAATTCAGAAAAATTTGTATTTTGGACTTTACCTTAACTGCTGTAATAAGCCCTCATCAAGAGCTTTTCAACGACATAAGTGTCGTACTTATTTTTATTCGTTCTGGAGTTACAGTCAAATAAAATTTTAATTAATGAAACATTTTAATCTTATAAGTGAAGGGACATCGGTACGAATCAGATTTAATCTCCTTTTTTCTTTTTTTTAATTTAAATATATTGATTTACTAATAATTATTATCCCGTGATTGTAAAAAAATGTTTACAATAATTCAATAATAACAATAAAAAAAATATATATGACAAAAACTCAGAAGTTAGTTTGAAATAACATTTTATCAACTTTTAAAAATGTGTATATATAATATAATATGCATTGTTACATATGTGTATATGTAATAGATTTGGTGAAACACCTGATTATTTAATATTAATTAAGAATTATAGTTTAGATTCTTATTATTTTTTTTTCGTACAAAAAAGTTATGTAGTGTCCATATCAAGTGTTTTACATAGAGAAATTTTTAAACGATTATTTATTAACGATGTTAAGCATATCGATAGGAATAATTTTCTACATCAATATATACAATCGTACAAGAATTTTAATTTTCTACTAATTTAATTTTTTCCACTGGGATTTCACATCCAGATTGCTTTTCAAAATATTAGATTATCGGGGATAGAAAATAATGGATTGTAATAATAATTATTAGTTTCCATAATATGAATCGAAAATAATAATTTATTATGTTATTATTTATATTAATTATATAATAATATTATATTATATAATATAAATTATTATATTTATATTTTTAGTAAAAAAGAATAGTCACTAAATCTTAAAAAATAACAATATCAATCTCTATCAAACTAGAACACTCTCTTTTTTTCTGTTTTAGCCTCCGGAACCACCGTAAGGTATTATTTCAGAGGCTGAATGAGATTGTTATGTTTGAATGTAAATCAAGTGTGGTCTGGTACAACCTCAGGTTGAGACGTGTGGTTAATTGAAACCCAACCACCAAGAACACCAGTATCCACGATCTAGTATTCAAACCTTTGTAAAGCTTTTACTAGGATTTGAAATTTAGAACTCTTGACTTCGAAATCAGCTGACTTGCGATGACGAGTTACCCACTAGTCCAATCCGGTGAGCTCAGACTAAAATACTGAATTATTGTAGTTAACCTAACATAGTTCAGTTTATGGAAAAGGGCAAGACTTTCTTTTACATAAATATATTGAAATTTTAAATAGCAATAATTAAATTTAAAAATTAAAAAAAAAGAAGAAAAACTGATTTTTCTGGGTATTTGTCAGTGTACATAAATATATGCCGGAATTATTTTTATTAACACGTTATAAATTATAAATTATTTTTATTTTTAATATCTTCATGTATTTGTCTTATCATTGTCACATATGTTTATATTTTAAATAATAAATAAAAGTTTGAATTTTATAAACATTTTTATTATTTACTTTTGTGTTTTATGATGCTGCTCTTGTCACAATTTCCTTTGGTTCATCCAGACAAATACTTTTCAACCTTTGAGTAGCATTTCTGCTCATTGCTGATGTGATCAAAATAAAAATTTATTTATTTACTTAAACTATAACTTCAATATTGATGTTCGTTTAAAAAAAATCCGATAAGAGAAATCACAAAATGCGGGAAATTTTTAAGTGTTTTCTTGTAATTTGATCAGATTTTTCGTTGTTTTTGGATAGATATCTTCAAACAGGTCACGTAGATAAAGTTTGTTTTCATACCGCTCACGTAGTTACAACTTTGTTTGTAGTCGTATACGAGATGTTTGTCAGTAGATAGTATTTTCAGAATGTTTATTTATTTGAATCCTATTTGTTTTCAGTATAAAATATACATAATTTTTTCATATTAATATATGTTTCAAGTAATTAAACAAATTTATTCTTATCCTAGATGAAACGGTCTAATTATTAACTATTATATGTTTTTATATTCTGGCATCACTACTATAGCCAAATTTTTAACCGCTTTGTTATTATAATAAATAATTATATTTTAATCTATCATTAAAAATCTATGATTTAAAAAAAGGTAATCGTCACTTAATTTGTGTAGATCTATAAATTATAAATAATGTGAAACAGATTAATTATTACCACATTTGTTAATATTAATTTTCATTTCATTAAAAGATTAATGGTTTCAAATATTTGAAATTGTAAGCTCTTTAACTGCAGCTTTTTACCGCTCTTTATACAAATGATCCGCCGATTAACTGCGTGTAAACAAGCAGTTGAATATGGTTGTGCTATATGTATGTATGGTTTATGGAAAACAAAAAAAAAAAAACAAAAAAAAAATACCAATTAGTTTAACATAACAAAAAATTCAATATTTTAAATTGACATTGTATTAATGTTAAATAAATATCCTTAAATCCTTGTGTAAATAATTCGAAATTTTGAACCAGATATAATAATTAAAAAAAAAAAGAGTGAACTGAAAGAGTAGAGATTAAATTGAAATCTGTGTTCTTTTGTCATTTAATTTATTTAAATACAAACAATACCTGTTTGCTAATATGTATCGAAATGGAAATATCTGTTATGAACATACCCGAGTCCATTTTGACTAGGTTCGGCGTGACACCTTTACAAACATACCTATGTATGCATATATCTTGCATAACTAAAAAACTATTAGCTGAAGAATGTTAAAATTTTGGATTTCAGACTGTTGTAACATCTAGTTGTGCAACTTCCCTTTTGATTGCAATCGACTGAACTAAAAGTTTAATATTAATTGAAAATTATAATTTACATCGTTTTTTTTTTTGGATCTTCATACAAGGAAGTTTATATGGTGTCCACATCAGATTTTTTTATTTCAATAATCTCAATAGGTGGGCACTATTAATATTTAAGAACTCTTGTAGTTTTATCGAATATGTTCTAGTACTCTCCGTATTATGGCCGGTATAAAGCGTGCACAACTTTTTGAATTTTTAATTTAAGTTCTATTTATTTTTGCGATTGTTCGACATAAATCTTGCTCTTGAATGAACCTAAAGAAAAAATTTGCGTACCAAAAAATCAGGAGACAATAAATTACGTCTCCATTTTTGTAATTGCTCTATTTCGGAAAAATTTCTTTTATAAAAGAATACTTACTCTAGTAATATGACTGACTTGAAACACAGTCTTTTGGGAATCATATAATTAAAGGAAATCAAATTAATTCTGGTTCAAAAATGTGAGCTTCCTTGTGTAACGCTCTGCAGTATCGATTATAGACTTTACTAGATTGTTTTAAAAAAAAAGAATCCTCAAATAATATTAGATGACAAAACCGCATAACACATTGCGACCTTCAGACTGAGCAACAGTATTTCATGCAACTGATGAGGTTTTCAACGTTCCAATATCAACTATTTTGCATATTACGTAGCCATTCAGAAAAAAATGAGCTTCAATTGATATTTTAACATATCGTGGATTAAGCTTTCATCACAATCCAAACGCTGTAACAATTCTTAAAAAAATTCATGCGAACGAAAAAATCAGCATCTTTTAATATCTGATCGATTTGATTTTTACAGGGGTGAAAACTATGTTCTCATGTAAGATTTGACGAATAGATTGTTGTCTGATTCTCAGAGCTAATTCATGATTAATCACAAAACGATTTGGCAATTAAAACTCTATCAATATTTTCTGGCGTTCTAACACATTTTGCTGCTCATTTATGATTAAATTTAACATAACCGGTTTTCTGAAATCATTTAACCCATACAGTAATTGCATGATCAGATGGTGCCTGCACATGAAGCAGAATACTATACCGACTGCAAAATTACCTTCGTACAATTATCGTGGTGTCACAATTTATATAAAACGGTTTAACATGGAAAACATGATGTGCACTTGACTGACTATTGTTCCATGTTTTCTAAATGACTGACAATTTATCATGTTCAACACCTTCCCTCATATGTCAAATGAATAACCAAGCTTTTAAATTTTCTCGCTTCATTGATGTGCTAGTATATATGTGTGTGTTTGTGACTATGAATGAATAATTTAATGTGTAAATTTTATATGTAATTATACATTTTTTATGTAAATTTTATAATTTAATCTGTCTGTATTGATATTATTAATATTATCATACTGAACGGCAAGATAGTAAGTACGGAAATTACGATAAAAATGTTTTTATTTTACATTTGTCGTCACCGTCATTTTTATTTTCCCGTCTAGTTAGCGCTATAGCAGAACTATAGCTGTAGTAGGGAAAAAAGTGTAATCGGTCTAGTTTGGGCATATGCGGTTTTCAGCAGATCTTCACGTTTTTGAATTAAGGCAGCCAGAAAAAAAACTGGATGGAAATTTTTCGGATGTTAATGCTCATATGTACGTGAATGTGTTATATTTCCAGAACTACAGATTGACTTTGACCAAACTCGGTCAGATTATTTCTATATTTGAGGGATTGATCACATTCAATCTTTAATTTCAAGGGATGAAACTGAAGAGCAAGGTCTAGCATCTCAAGATTTGCCTAATTATGGTCATATTTTTCTTAGGTACATTTTTTAATTAAAAAAAAAACAATATTTGCAAAATCACAGCTCCACCTAAAAAATGCTTTACACTACTGCTATGCTGTGACGTCACAAG
This sequence comes from Zanna intricata, assembly GCA_010016005.3. Lineage (NCBI taxonomy): Eukaryota > Metazoa > Arthropoda > Insecta > Hemiptera > Fulgoridae > Zanna > Zanna intricata. Next base: position 4,105 of record JAAAKQ030467805.1, on the reverse strand, counting down.
TGCCCGTTAGAATTAAATAAATGAATAATATTTAGAGTGTAAAAAAATTACTCGGTCTGTCAGGGGCTCGATTGACTCGGTACTTGGTGCGTTAAGCTTCTCGGCTACACCAATCTCTTGATTGTACAAGAGAAATTAGTTTTATGTAAGTTTTGAAATTACATTAGTTATCACAGTCGTTGCTGATCCACGCGATATATATCCACATCCACGCGAATTGAATAAGGTATGCACGCGCTTTAGTTAGAATCATTAAATTAAATAAACGAAAATTTATTATATTTATATAAAACGATAAATATTTTAAATTTAGTTGTATGTGTATTTATGTTTATGTCGTGGATCAGAAACAACCAACAGTTATGATTTTTTAAAATTTTTGTATGATTATTTATAAATGTCTTACTTTTTTGATTTCTATGAAGAAAGGTTATTAATTTAAATTTGTGTTATTGTGGTAGAATTTGGTTGCTGATAGGTCTTTCGTAGATGGTTTTTGTTTGTAAATGACATAATAGATAAGTAATTGTTTTTTGAGATATAGGAATCAGTTTAGATATAATATTTATATTTATAATATTTAGATTTACTAACGAGCTATCAATTTAGTTATTATACCGGCTGGTGACCTTGGCCCAATTGTTCTCATATACCCGGTATGATAAATCACTAAAGAGGATTTTAATTTATAAAAAAAAAATTACTTATGTTTCTATTTAATACTTTGAAAGTAGTCCGCCAGATATATTAATACTTTTACCAGCGTTACTTCCAATACTCAAAACATCTACAACATTAGTTGTATAGTCTTATCTTCGCTTAACGATTTTTCTTTATTTTATCTATCATTAAAAATTATTGACCTTTAATGTTCTCTTAATTAGGGAAATATTATCTTCCGGGATAAGAAGATTACCACTACCACGTGCTAACAGCCTCTTTGACGGTGGATGAGCGAGTAGAGGTGAGGACACTACTGTTTTTAGGATAGAAAATGACAACAAAAGGCCGAAGAGTTAAAATTGGTCAACGGCATTAGAATACAGAAGGCAACATGATACCAATGCATTAAAGATCTTGAAGGATATCCCTTTATGAAATCGTAAGAGATCATGCCATTATAATCGAAAATACAATAAGAAGAACCGAAATTCGATAGCATTCAGTGTGACCTTAGTTTTCATTTTGTAACCGTGCATCCAAATTTTGTCATCCGTTCCGATACGTTCGAGTAATTGTATTTCATCATCGATGCCATCTAACAATTATTCTGCGATGTTGCTTTGTTGAAAATTCAAGAGTTTTAGAAAAAATTTTGCTGCTACTCTTAACCAAAATGTGAGTAAAAATTGTTTATCTCCAGCAATTAGAGATTTCCATCTCTTTATCAACTTCTATAATAGTGATTCAACGATTTTCAATCACAATTTTCTTAACTTTGTTTATATTTTCATCGGTTATTGGTGTTTTACAGCGTCCAACGTTACGTCGTCTTCAACGTCTTCGTGACTTTCTTGAAACCCTTTGTGTCATCCATGACACGTGAATGCCGACGTAACATTCTGTCCCAAAGCCTTCTCTATCCTGTTCACCCTTTTTGTTGCAACTTATTTTATTTTTAACCCAAAAGTTTGATGCTTAGCATTTCAAACAATATAAATCAAAATAAATAGCCGTTCTCAATAAAGTACTAACTACTACTTATTCTTCTATAAAGTTTGAAATACGAGTATAATATGCCTGAAAATATCGATACATTATAGACATTACTGCCAATGAGTAAGAAAAGAACTCTATCGAAAATACATACAAGACATATCCTGTAGAACTGATAAACTCGTTATATTTTATCACAAGTTGCTGTAAGATGGATACTAAGGAAAATCCTGGAGCCCAGAAAAACTAACGTTGGTTGAAATTATGAAGGAATGAGGAAATTTACCGGAGTGAGATATAATCAAGAATGCAATACATAAGTGAAGATTGTCATTCCATGGATATCTGATAAGAATATGGATTAAACAGGCTTAAGAAGGAGGTAATTTTTTATTAGTGTAATAGTAACAAGACGAAGTTTATGTGATTCAAGCAATTTAAAAAGGATCTAAAAAGAAGAGGACCAAGCAAACATAAACGGAACGGATTTAAAAGACAGCAGGGTGCTTACAAAAAAATCTTAAAATTCAAAGGAATCGAGAAGAAGAAGAAAGAATGCAAAAGAAAAAAGAAAGGAGGAAGCGGCACATTAAAAAAATGAAAGAGTATTGAAGAGGTAAAAAACTAGGCAGAAATGAATTATTCTACGTGATCCTATAATGCGATCGTTGTCGAAAAAATGTAATCTTGGATTCTGTATTAAATAACTTCTTATATATTATTATTACTTTCCCGTTAGCGCTATAACATTAGAAGGAAAAGTATTTTAATTGGTCCAATTTGGGCATATGCGGTTTTAATCTTATCTTGACATTTGACACCTAAGGAACCCAAAAATCCAAAAACCGGGTGGGGATTTTTTCGAAATTTCATTTGTACATGTCTGTATTTGGTCTTAAACTTCTTCTACCTCCAGAACAGCAGAACCTATTTTGACAAAAATTGATCAGATTACTTCTATATATTGGGCACTAATACAGTTAGATTTTCACCTTAATAGATCAACGGAATGAGGTGGGGTAAGTCTATACAGCAAAATCACGTTCAGTATCTCGACATATAGCATAATTAAGGTCTTACTTTTTTAGACACATTTATTAACAATTAAAAAATAACAATTTCCAAAAACGTATTTTTGCAAAATCGTACCCACACCCCCCCAAAAAAAATTTCTCTAAGCTAGTGGCTAAGTGGGTATACTGTCTCAATAGTATCCCCTCTCGCCCAAAGGAGCGCTAGTATAGCAGTGACGTACAGCTGTTGTAGTTGACAGTTATATAGCCTCCGTGGCCGAGTGGTAGCGTCTAGGCTTTTCATCCGGAGGTCTCGGGTTCGAATCCCGGTCAGGCATGGCATTTTTCACATACGCTACAATTCATTCATTTCATCCTCTGAAGATATACCTTAAAGGTGGTTCCGGAGGTTAAAAAGAAAAAAAAAGATGATCAGTAGAATTATTAAAAGTGTGTAAAAGCATTTAAAATGGCCTCTAGTACCACCACACCCATGTGAATGAAACACGGTATGCGCGGCAGCTTTGGTTAAAGTTACTGAATTAAATAATAAAAAAAAATATTACATTAAAATAAATGGTAAACATTTTAAATTGAATTTTTTGTATAACCCGTGAATCAGAAATAAAGCCGTGTGACGGGGGAAAGTCCTACAAATATATTGTCAGCTATTTTTTTATGTATTTTTATTTTATTTTTTATTTTTTTTAATAATTTTATTCATTATGGATAAAAATTTCCTCCATGGAATGAATTTTGATTATTATGTCTACTATTACCTAGAAACTTTTTTAAATTACAAAACGTGTCCAAATTTAGGTTAAGGTAAATTGTAATGAAAATTATTTGATTTTGCAGAATGATATTATTAGAATATATGCAATGTCTGTTGTTAATAGAATGCCCCTAAATCTTGGAAAAACCATTGCATTTACTCTATAAAGACGTATTTATAAAGTTAATATTTCCATACGTTTGATCAATGTACAAAGAAAAAAGCCAATTATGGAATCGGGTATTTTTGTTTAATTTTATTTAATGATTGTTTTAATGTTTATGTTTTATAACAAAATATAAAGCAAGACAACATCTTGAACTGCTTTGATGGATGTTTGTATAACGATGATAGATCGATTCTTTATCTATACAAGAAATCTTGTTCAACAACTTTTTGAATAATGAAATTATAATAATTACTGGACTACTAACAATTAAAATAATCCCTCTCTAAAATTATAATAAATTTTAATTGAAGTTATTCAGCGGTATTTTTTTAAATTTTTGACATATAGAGGTTTTGATTAATTTATTTTAAGCCATAGTGTAGTTCCTAATGTTATTTAATATTCTGAAAAAGCTTCACAATGTATATTTGTTACTAAGGTACTCAAAGGAATTTTCTTAGTGGAATAACCAATATTAGTTTTCGAGGGAGT